>JABASM010000673.1:0-19985 GCA_019776545.1 Brachystomella parvula
CATTCGCTGCTGCAAAGAAACGTGAAAAAGCCGTGGATGTGACTGTCATGAATCGAATGGAGGGGAATGCCTTGGCTCTCCGAGCCTTAGGATGGGGAACTGTAATCGCTGTTACGGGTGTCAGCGTTGTCTGCTACGGTATTTGGAAGGCAATCGGTGGAAGTAATGTAAGTTAATCCCTTCGCATCTGCGAGGTTTTGTAGTATTGGTCAGTTCTTTAGTACGACTGTACGACACTGGCTTTTGTTTTTTTGAGCTAAGGAATCCTGTTAAGGAGAAGGAAGAAGGGATTTACTCACTTTTGAATCGAGTTTAATGCATACAGATTATTAGAAGTTAGATGCCTGGCACAAAGCAAACATCCATATAATATTAGTTCTGTAAAGCTGATTTATAATTTCCTTCAATCCAACCTTCCATTCTGACATTTTTTATGGGGGATCTCTTTCGACTTCTGTTTTCTATATGTCGCGTCAGTTTGGTGAGGAAGGATGAGTATAGTGATGATTATAATTTTAACTATTTTAACTTACAGTTACAAGAATTCCGACAAGCTGCTGGAAATCTCCTGCCTAGAATTCCTAAGAAGGAAAATCCTGGAGCAAGAACTGAATTTGAGAATTTAACTGAATTATTCCAATACATTAATTGACGAGGACAATAAGAAAAAAAGTGAGTCCAGGCTAACTTCAATGGAAACCAACGAGAGTAGAGGCAGGCAGTAGTTAAAAATTCATCAACTGGAAAGAATCATGAACATGAGCTTGTCAAGGGCCCTTTGAGTGCACAAGGAAGAACAAAAGCATCCAAGACCGAGTCTCTTCTCGCATACTCTCTGAAGGATTAAGCTCGGAATTCAACTTAAGTCGGAATCCATAGTGCATGAAAGAAGACGAGGACTGCTTAGGTTTAGGTTAATTATTAAAGTTCTTCAAATAAAAAGTAGGTGACGCAGCCGATTACATTAAAGTCATATGAGAATTAGGTAGAAAAAGAAAGTTCTGGTACGAGATGAGAATTCTCAGAGAAATTTTTGTTGACGTAGGCTACGATGAAATTGTAGATCTCCCGTCTCTTTGCTAAAACCTCCGAGTCCGGAAACCAAGTCTGGAGGTTCATAAATTTTCCAGAAATGTAGTTCGTTATTGGCGTCTTGAAGAATGACTCGACGTACTGGAGGAGGTATAGACCACAGTCAGTAGCATTTGGTTGGACAGGGACTGCTGGAACGTAGCCTCTCATCGTATACCTGTCGAAATCTCGGGGCGTGCCTTTTCGGGTCTGTAAGAAAATAACAGTAACAATCATTTTCCGCAAATAACTTTCAGGATAGCTTACTTTGTGTTCGATTTCCAAATACTCCCGGAGAGTAGAAACTGTTTTGTAATGCTTTTCAGGTCCAAGTGAGTCAAATAGAACTATACACGGCCTACGCCGTACAGAGGTCTCCGGAATCGTTACGGATTCGGATAGTGACGCTTCTGCATCATTCGACTCATCCGTCTCCATCGGTTCATCAGTCACTAGAGAACAAGGGAAATGGGAGACTGGAACCCATTATGTTAATATGAGCAACAGGAACTTACTCTCATTCGCTTCAATCCGGATCTGCAGGCGCCTCATCTCTGTCAGGATCAAAATTCTCGTCTGAAAACAAAAAAACTGGTAAGTCTGAAGTCTTGTTATACCTCTGAGCACTTCTTTAGCCACCCGTCATATACCTGGTTCAGTTCCCCTTGTGACATCTACAGTTGCAGCATCAGCTCCAACTCCATTTGAACTTGTTGTTCCAGCTGCATCTGATTTAGGAGTGAGTTTGGGCTCAAAATCCATCCCCGGGTAACAAATCATTACGAGGAACCAATGAGAGCTAACAAAGTAAAATTTATGAAACCGTAATAATATTACGAAATACAAAGAATTATATTACGAACTTTTCGTTAACCGGAATGAGGAGGAAGTCCTTTTGGAAAATATCAACTTTCTTTGTCCACTTTGCAACACGACGATGCCTCTTTTCACCAGGAGATAGATTTGTGTCATATTCCCACGGTGCGAGTGACCTTTTCTTAATCTTTGGCTTTTCTGTTAATTTCTTGTAGAAGAAGGTGTTATATACGAAGACTTTCTGCTTCATTTCTGGTGGCAATTGATCCACGATGTGGCGAATCCAAAAGTCAATCATCTGGTCGTTGACATACTGCTCTTCACACAAACAGGGGATGTCATTGTCATTTATGGTGATTGAGTTCTCCATGAAAACATCTGTATCTGTACTAGTGGTGGGGGGATAATGGAATAGCCTGGAAATAAAAGAAATTGCCAATACTAATTAGGATTTTGAACTGTGGATTTTACGGAAAAATGAATTACTTCTGATTCCCAAGTTTGATAGAAATTGGTTGAGAAGGAGGGGTTTCTGGAGGAGTTAGGTTGCTCATCGTGGAAGTGGACTCCACCTCTTTCTCAGGAGCCCGAGCCGCACCACTTGGCTTTGCGGACCACGTTAACATGTTCGCTTCTGCCACAACTTTACTCTGGATAGTTAGTACATCCTTGTAAAGGCGTTTAACTACACCAGCCTTTTGTTTGTCGTGTTCGGAAAACACAAAAATTAGGTACTTCTGATGCTCATCTGTAAATTGAGACAAATAAGGTTTAACAAATAGATAGGGCACCAAGCAAAGTACGGAACAACAGAATACCTCCATTCAACGGACAATAATATTGTTGGCCATCGGGATCCTGGTCCATTTGTAGCATTTCCCGGACTTGAGCGGCAAACTTTGGACCAGTCATTAATCGCATATACGCGATGTCACTTAAAACATCGAAGTGGACGTGATTGTTCAAGATCATGTGTTTGGGTACCCCAATTTGCTGCATAACTTTAATTTATAAAAGAAAAAGAAAATAATCCCTTATCAATGCCAGCAAAAGCAATGCTTAACAGCAAGGTGATTTAGTATTTACTTACCTCCGTTACGGTCAGGAAAGTCGAATAAAATTCCTATCGCCGCTATAGTGGTGGACAGTTGACACCTAGGGCTTGAATATACCCGTCTGTTGCCAACCCAAATGAATCTGCAGGATACCGAAACGAACTGATTTCCACCATCAGCGTTAGTTCTGAGTTTTAAGATTTCGTTTTTAACTGCAAAACAAAAAAGCAAATAAGTTCCTCTCATACCTTACAATTGATGGATTAAATATTACCGAACTCGGGAGAATTTTTTTCGAATAATCCATTCGACTTCGGTAAGGGTGAGTTAGACGTAGGAACAGGTTCTTTCTCAGATTCTTCGTCCGAGGAGAGATTAACAACTTCATTTGGTTTTTCAAACCTTGCTCGCTGGTAAAATAAAAAGTAACTAGGTTGAATACCAGTGCAGGCATGGTAAACAACAAAACAGCGACGCAAACATACCTTTTTCGGTTGTGGAGACATTGTAGCAATACTAGGATTAGAATCTTGGAGTAATTTTCCTTGGACAGGCTTTTTACATGTAACACAGGTTTGAAGGTTCTGGCTTGCAACGCCACAGTTAGTACAAAGTCTAGCAAGGCCTTTTTGATAGACAACAGGGACGCGTGGAGGTAACTCTGTTGAAGGTGACTCTTGAGCCTTCACGAGCTGCTTTTCGATTTGAACCTGAGCAGAGTTTGAGTTCGGAAGATGTTGCGCCAAAGTTTGTACGACGGCAATCGGATGCTGCTGGATACGAAGAGAAGCGCCTGGATACTGCATAAAACTGGGCTGAAGCTGAATGGGCTGATATGGCGGTGGCTGTGAAACTGGAAGCTCGGTCTGTAAATAAGTACAAACGGGGGACGCAGCTGGTGCAAGAACACTCTGGAAGAGATGGACGAATAATGATTGAGAACTTACTGAATCAAACGAAAATAGAAGCACTTACTTGTTCGGGAACTGACTGACTCTTTAAACTTGGTCTTCTTCTTGGTGTGGGATGTACTAGAGTTATGATAGACTGTTCAAAGAAGGGATTCTTTACACCGTGATCAACTGATACTTGAACATTGGATGACAAGTTTATGTTTCGTTGAATTTTGACCTTTGAAAATTGTACTTCCGAGTCCACACAACCTGGAGCAAAAAATAAGAAAAAAACATATTAGGCAAGGAAAGTATAGCAATGATGAAGTGAATGGAATATTTCACTGTTTGTTACCTGTTGGCATAAACACTTCGACCGGAGCGTAATCGTCAATTCGAAGTGTCGGGTGAACCAAAAATACTGTCCCGGCAGTGAGCCTAATTGTACGCTGCTTAGGAATGAATGGAGAACCGCCTCTGTAGACTGGATTAAAAGTGAACTCGTTTTGAAGAACCAGTTGTTTTGCTTTCTTTGTCCCGTAGCTGCTCCAGAGATGTATTTGCTTCCTAGGGTTAAAGTCGTAAAATCGATCAAGGGTGTAAGATGCGCGATATTGCACTTGTTTAAAAGGGATCTTCGTTTTTTTCTTCTCTGAGGCGGGATGAAGGGGTATTACAGAGTTGCAGTTCTTTGTGTAACTGAGGAAAGTACCACTGAAATAAATCAATAAAACACATTTATTAACTCTCAACAACGCTGGAGGCTCAAGGCTGACCTTTTCCCTAAGCCGCTGCGCGGGTATCCATTTACTCTTAGCTTTAGCTTTTATTCACAGTTCTCTTAGTATTGGATTCAAGCGTGTGTAATTAAGCCACAACCTACATCTACACAATCTGAGCAATTTACCTATCCCTGAGCCCAAAAGAACTTCTACTCAGATAAATGCATGCCTCTAAAGCGAAGCGGATAGTGGATTCACTGAACCGATCGAGATGTGTAGAATTTGCACAAGTAAAAGGCCAAAGCGACTGTCACAAAAACTGAGCGAGAAAATTAGGATCGCGCTGCTTCTATTCTGACCCTAAAATCTAGACCATCTTAAAATGTTTTCGGAAAGAGGGACTTACCCGTAGTAGACTGATGAATTCTGACGGTCAGGACTTGCACTTGATGTCATTGTTATTGCGAGATCATTATAATGCAGACGGGCTTCCAGTGCAAAACTCGCAGCATGGGAATCAGCATACAAGTCAACAATGTCGTCAATTATTCTACTGTCTTGTTATTCTCTTCAAAAGTTATTTCTAAAAAATCTGATAAAACGCCACTTCGAAAAAAGTCGAATAAAAAGTGAAGAAATTGAATGAGTTTAGGAGGAGCTGCTGCTGGCTGCTACGGTTGCTGGGAGAGAGAAACCGAACGCGACGTTTTCCTGGTCCTTACAGAACTTCTCCACATTCTCTGCTCTTCAACATTCTGCTACGCAACAATGGGCTAGAACGTTTCAGTTGTTACAATAATCCACAACAATATATGGTTTTCTTTTTATAAAAATGGAAACGGCTTCAGTGAACACCTTTGAAGCTGCTTTGATGCCCATGGTTTTTTTTTTCCCTGGCCACACTGTGGAGCAGCGCTGGTTGAAAATTGGAATGGTACCAGATTGGTCTGAAATTAAATTCCCGGCGCTTGATGATATTGTTATCAAGATGTCTCCCAAGTCAGAGGTCATCGATTTTTCTTTTAATGAATAGGAAATGGGAAAGAAAATTCTTGAACTAAATGTAAGAAATTTGTGTGCTAATTCCTCGTCTCCATTTCCTATTCATTAATGAAAGCCCATTTAACGTTCATTTTCACTTATGACTTCTTCTTCTCTCATGTCTGACACCACTTTATGATCAGTACATCAACACGTTTAAAACGTTTGCAGCACTGCTAGAGGATATTTTCGGTTTATGGACAGTTTTTGGGATTTGAGTCGTTTAACATGGGGAAGCCCCACTTAACAATTAACAAGTCGAGCGCCCTACCGGAGACAAATTATCTCCCAACCGCTTAACTCCCAACCTAAAAAAGTGTAGAAAAACGCTTTTTAGGAAGGTACAGTAGGACGCCATAGACTTTTTTGTTTTTCAGATTTTCCAGTTTCTAAGCTTGTGGACAACTGTCAACATCCGTAACCCTGCGAGGTTAATCCTTGTACTTATTTGACGTGAAACACCTAAAAAAGCTGAAATGCAGAGCTTACTAAATGCACAAAACAGAAATCAGTTCATGAGACAGAGAAATGTGCGGGTAGCATTTTGTCTTGCTTCCGAAAAACTTCGGTTTGAGTCAAACCGCGCCTGGCAAATTCTCTAAAACTCTTCTTTTCTTGAGTTGTGCAATGTTTTTCTTAAGTTTTCCGGTTGGATGGAAGAATAGAAAATTGAATCATTAATTGATTAAGGTAGAAAGTCTTGATTGTTGCTGATCTTACATCTAATTATCTAGCCAATAATTTTATGGATCTTTTCGCAAAATAATTGAAGTTTTGCTCAAAGCAAAGATGAGAGATACTTGGAATCTCTTTTGCTGACAGCCGCGAATTACTCCGATCATTTTCACACGTGGCGATGGAAGGCGCGAATAAAGTCAACAAAGGTGAAGGTGTTTTTTTTTCAGTCGCAGTCGATGTGATACCTTTTTACAAAGAAACCTCCGTATAGTATATAAGGCTAGGCTGGTTATAAGACTACCCACTCGTTTGTTCTGTTGTTCGGTCGATTTGCAAGATTTTCCTTTCCCTGTCCTGTAGTATGCTGCAGTAACCGTAGATGGATAAGTGGCAACTGCCAGAGATAGGTCAGCGGAGGTCCTTTCGTGCTTTTCCTTTGTAGGTAAGGTTGGAATTTCGGTCTCGGTAGACCAGGCATACTGGCATGTACCCTGTCACTCTACACCAGCTGACATAACCCCTATAAATGGATGAACTAAAGGATCTCATTAGTAACCTGCATATGAGCCAGAATGGTGACCTCTCGTTGAGTATCTTGGAAGAAATAAAGCAAACGCTCTTCAGTGTCCTAAACCACCAGAATACAGGTACACTTTAAGATTGGTGCTTATGGAAGACAGTGCTAAGTGTGCTCATCTTTTTTTCCAGGTCAGTTAATCGCTACGCTTTTCCAGGAGAACAATGGGGTACTAAATTTCCTCCGGAAAAATGTTGGGAACAAATCTTTTGATAAAGGGAAAGAGTTCGGCTTCTCCATCATTTCTGGCTTGCTCACCAGTGACACTGCGAATAGACCGCTAGTTCTTCCGTATTGCATAAAAATTAAGGTGAATATAAGTGTTTCGTTTGAATCTGCTGTAAGCTTGAGGTGCTGAGCTTCTTTTTGAATTCATTTACACAGGATATAATCAATTCTGCTTGGAAAAATGTTCGAGAACCGGCTAGGGTCCAGAATGCGGCGCTAAGTTGCCTTGCTGTTCTGCTGGAGTACTATGGCTCACATATCCGATCCTATGATTTGGATGCCCGTGACCTTTACAATAAACTCCTTGCGTGTTCGGAAAGGTCATCCTATCAACCGTCTGTGCGTGGAAAAATGTTTCAAGTATTGGGAATCATCGTTTACATTTACAAGAATGATGTTGTGGGAAAGGTGACCGAGAGAGATCAGCTGTTCCATCATATACTTACAACCATAAGAGCTCAAGTAATTGCTAGTATTAATTAGGAAGCGGCGCATCCGGTTTAGATTGTTGTCTTCAATGTGGCTTTAGGTCGAATCTGGGACGTCTCGGTTGGAACTGGCACTTCTTCTTGGCTCAGTCCGTTCTGCAGATTATTTTCTCTTAGCGTATGGCGGCGAGTACCAAGGGCGCTTGGAATCTCTCTACACGTGTTTAGAGAAAATGGTAAATCCTAAGGCTTCGATTCTTGCAGAAGAAGGTGCCAAAAAGATTACACGCAGAGAATGCTTACGAGGTGAAATTTCTGACTTTCTTTTGTGAATTTGAATCCGCCTACTTATTTAATGCTTGAATTTCAGCCGGAATAATACTAGTTGCAAACCATGCGGGCCTTTTGAAGGAAGATTTGTTCAAGAAGCCCCAGCAATGGTTTCAAGATTTGATCGCTTGGTCGGGGTCATCTAATCCCGAGGATGCTCCTGTAGGTAAAGCTGCTATTGTTGCATTTCTGAGGATAGTATGTGATTGCCTGATGGAGGAAGGAAGGGATCCTGGACACCGAGGCAGCGTTATACAGGTATGATTCAGTGTAGCACGCTTTCGAACGAGTCTCGCTGATCCATGTGTACATCCCACTTCATGCTACATCGTTGATATTTGCTTTCAGTATCTCACAACACGTTTTCTGGCGATCCTTGACAACAAAGCGAGTCCAAAGGCAGATTTGTCGATCGCAATCAAAGGCATAGGACTCATCGCATCAGTTGGTCTAGACTCAACTGTAAAAGAGCAGTTAGTGTCTAGAGTTTTTCTCCAGGTGGAAAACGTTGTATCTGAGTAAGTCCTTACTTTCATCAATAGCAGGAAGTTCTGCCAGGAGCCTAATTAAACTGCTTTCTTTTTCAGGCTCAAGAACTGGCAGTTCACGCCCGGAAATTATGGCACTTTGCATCTAATTAGTGTTTACATGGACTGCATCGGACAGCTCATTCCTACCTTTGAAGCTCAAAATGAAGAAGCTGAGAAGAGGCTTCAAGCTCGCCTGATTTTAATTGAGCAGTTATGCGTACTCTATCTCAAATTTTATCCGAACATCAATAGAAAGTACAAAGACGAAACCGGGATATCCTTCCTCAAAGTTCTTCGGAGTATTTACACCAATCATAACGCCCATTTCCATGGCTCTGTTGACAACATCTGCCGGGAAGGACTGACCCATATGATCGCTCAGAAAAGGAAACGTGACATTGTTGAAGATGAGCGTTCAGAAGAAGCCGAAGACGAGGAATCCAACGAAAAAGAAAAGAAGCCTAAGTTCGAAATCTTGGCCTCTAGCTACTACCCTTGCTGGACATTTCTTCTATCTTCTCGTGAAGAAGGTAAAATGTCAATCCTTAGAGCCCAACACCCTTATCGAACACAGCAACTCCTTTTTGTCTAGACGATCCGCCTCCGTTCTTCGCTGCATTTTACGATTGCTGCATTCAGTGGACCCTTTCCACAATCCGCAAGCTAGATTTGTCACTTGTTTTTACCGACGATGACTCCACGGATGAGGTTAAACTTCGCCTAAGTCCATTCAATCCAATTGCTAAGCTGAATTTTCTTTTTTTTAGGATATTTCCGACCCGATTTACTCAATGCAAGCAAATGTAGTAAGAGATTTCCAGCTGTTCGTCAATCTGGTTGAATTTTTTGAATTCTTCGTTACGAACAACCGAGTCTGAGTTTATGGTGAAGTGGATCCCAACCATCGTCTCGGAAATTGCTTCCTTTGTGGCGGACTGCGCATTTATCAGTGGATTCTACAAAATAATGGCAACCATATTTTCTGTCATGAAAAGCACTTCATACTTAAAGGTTTGTCTTTTTTCTTCTGTTGTCCGCGCTGCAGGTTTCAATTTACGTTTATGTGTTTAAGGCCGAAGCACAGAACCGCAGTAATACAATAGAAACCTGTAGTGAATTCCTGAGTTCACTAGGAGTCAAGGCGAAGGAGTTTCGAGACAATCTTCTTGCCTGTGTCCTTGAAGTTTGGCTGAGCGCTCCTGATGAACTCGTGGTTGGGGTTTTACCACATTTAACAAGTATTCTGCATGTACGTATTTCGGTATCTTATGTTGTAAGGATATTTTACATGTTGCTTTCGCTGACAGAGGGTCTTTTCCATGGGTCAATCCAGTTTCAATTTTGCACTGCGTGGGGTGGATGCGACTGAGCGGTGGCTCGAGATAGATCAGATTCCTATCGAGTTCAAGAAGGAGCTATTTTGTAGCTTATTTCCTGTCTGGCTGAACTATTTCTCAACTAGTGGCGAGGATGATGGTAACCCTTAAGCTTGCTCATGCACTTAAGATCTTTGTTATGTTCAAATTATGATTTAGGTTTAACCCAAGACACTGACGAAGAGACATTGTTACCTGTCCAGTCCCGTCTCTTGTGTCTTATTGGAACTTTTGGTCACTTTTTCAATGTTGAGGACACGAGCAAGAACTTTGATGAGTCCCTAATGAATACGGAAGAAAAACTGCTGAAATACGCTGTCCCTTTTCAAGACATCAAGCCAGATCTGTATTTAGGTAATGCAGTCTCCATGCGCAATCCCTTGAGCAGAGCTAATAAGCTGTTCCTCTAATTCAGATGATCTACTGCCACGAATCCTGGAGCTCTGCAACACAGCCACGGATCGACAACTTCGAACTTCAGCCTGTGAAAGTTTTCACACTCTCGTACTTTGCTTTCTTGGATTTTGTAAGTTCTATGGTCGCAGATGGCTCCGTATCGTTATCAATTCTTTCACTTTTCCATCCTAGCCATGAATATGAATACTGGTGGCAAGCACAAGGACCTATTTCACAGAATATTTTCCCATCTTATGAAACTTGGATGTGATACAGACTTATTAGTTCGGCAGCTCTTTAACCCCTTAAGCATCCAAGTAATCCACCTCTGTACGACTATAGCTGACCATTACGACATGACTCTTTTTCAAATTATTGTGGTACTTTTTTATTTACTTATTCTAGTTTTTGAATTAGTTTGAATAATTACATTTCTATGGCCTTTTCTTTCAGGATGGCTTAATTCAGTCTGAAAATTCACAATTGCGAGATTTTTCCAGTGTCTGCATCGGAGAATACTTCTTGTGGAGTAGAAAATCAAAAGATGTGGACCCTGTACGCCGCCATTTTCTTCTTTCCCAATGAAGTTCTATATTCCGTCTTTTTTTTCTGTACTAGGCAGAGAAAATGAGTAGGGTGGTGAAAACAGTTTGTGCCCTCAGCACTCATGCAGCTCCTAACTATCGCCAAGGTATGTGCCACTATGTTAGTTTGAACTCAGCTGGAAGAATCATTATCATTATCTTTTAGGAGCCGTTCTTGCCTTTAATAGCATTTATCGCGAGTTTCGGGAAGATGACAAATTTGTCAGTTGCTACACTTTTCAATTGTTTCACAGCTTCTTAGTCAGCCTCTGTCTTCCATCAGAATTTGCATCTGACAGCATTCTCATCCAAAGCACGAAGCAATCCATCAAGCACTTAGAGCGAATCATTCTAGCGAAGGATTTTTTCAACATCGTAAGCCGAATCGTAAGTTCGACTCAGATGCGCAAGCCAACATCACTGTTATTCATAGGCGGTGACTGACCGGAGAAAACCAGCCGACCTAGAGGGAAGCACTCTAAAGGACCTAGTCGATTGGATATTTAAAAAAGCTGGAGAATCGCAAACAAGTTGTGGCAGAGCAGAGTGCTTAAGACTTGTGTCCATATTCGCATCCCGAATCAAAGGTAAAAAACCTAATTGTTCACCAATGTGTTGTAATATTTTAAATAGAAGCTTTTTTATTAGGACTCGGTTCCATTCGGCTATACCTTGAATCCTTGGAATCTGAGCGCAGTATCCAGGGAATTCTCCAGCTAGTTGAAAAGCCATTGAGTGAGAGTGGAAATGATCTACAGGAACCAACTGATGGTTTGATTCGGCGCATCCCAACCATTGAAGCAGCTCTCGATCTGTATACGTTCCTCACAACAGCAAATTATTCTATCCGGAAAATGTTATCCCTTCCAAACTCCCAGTTAATCCATTCCATCGAGCAAATAATTCAAGGCGTCTCATTTACCAACTTTACGAGCAGCTTTCTTCTGAAATTGGGAAAATTTATTGCTGATGATGAAGTGACGGATCTCTTCAGCCGCAAAATGAAACAAACCTTTTTGATTTCTTCAATTGAAGAGTCTTCGAAAGAAAAACTGCTGGAGACTATAAAAGGATTGGTCCACGTGTGGGAGGTACTTTGGGACAAAAGTACACAACGACAACGCAATGAATGTCAAGCAGCGTTCCTTCGTGCTTCAAATTTTTGTCTCCACACCACGACAGGTCGTGTTCCGGTGAAGGCTGCTGTTTATGCTCTAGGGATTGTGAATTGGCTGTGTGTAGTCGCATCCACAAATTTTTTTTCAAAAATTCTGCGAGATGAAGATGCTTTGAGAATTCGAGAGGAGTGCTGGGCTTTTGTCCAAAGTCAACTATTTTACAACGGGAAAGACAACAGACTGGAGTCTACTCTAATTCTGAAAGATGTTGAGAAACTCATCCAGCGAATGATGTCCCTTGTCCTCCTCTTGAATAACGTAAGTCAGTTCATCACTTTGATTTTTTCTCATTTTGCACAGACATTGTTTTCGTCTTTAGAGTGGCAGAGAGGTTCCCAAACTTCTTTTCGATTCTGAACCTGTTATTTATATGGAGGGAAGACTGGAAGAGAAGAAGACGAAAGGAGACATTTTCCAGGATGTGCTGCTTAGTGCCTTTTTAAACTCTCCTAGTACTTTTGATTTCAAGAAAATGATATTTGAGACGAAAGTAGTAAAATGTGCTTCTCTTATTTCCAAGCTGATACAAGTTGTGAGGCAGCAAAATGACTTCAAATCAGAGTAAGTTCGCCAGTATGTACTATTTACTAATATATGTATATATTTTTTCATTGGTAACTTCTGATCTCCAGGTATGGAGAAGTGCTCGTCCGAAATGTAACCGCTGTTTGGCAGACATTGCACAATAACATTAATGAGATAGGAATCATCAATCAAATTTTGTGTGGGATGATAAGTTTGAGTGTGGAGACGGTCCGAAGCTCTACAGAAATTTGTAACTGGTGGATAGATACTATGACGAAGTAAAGAAAGAACCATGAAGGAAAAAGGGAACTTCATCGACCATCTGTATTTGTTTGGTCACTCGTCAAACATTGCCGTTCGTGAGTCCTTGTTGTGAGTTGCTAAAAAACCATTACGTCCAGCCCTTAGTTTCTTGAGAAAATACATGAAAATTTTCAGCAAAGCTGTGGAGACATTGGGCGGCAGCGATTGGCTGACGGATTGGGAATCGGATGAGGCACTGGTCATCAAGCTCTTTGATGCCGTTCTCTTGCTCTACCGGAAATTTCCAGAAAACCTGAATTTGCTTACTTCAACGATGGTGTTCTTCAGGAAAATTGCAGGAGCCATAGAAAACTACCACAAGCTACGTCACCAGGACTGCTCACCCGCCTGTAACCACTATTCCTGCTTCTTGAAAATTCAAAAGGTTCTGGTCGCAGTTGTCACGTCTCCACAAACACTTGGTCCTCACAAGCTTTCGATCGTGGAGGAAATTTACAAGCACATTCAGTCCGGAGATCCGGTAGCCTCTCTTTCACTTCAAAAATTTTGCCTAATACCTTGTCTAAGCTACCTGCCGCAGACTCCAGTGAAGACTTTCTTCTTGAAAAATATTTGTGACATTGTAACCACCGCGGTAAGCTTATTAATTTCTACTTTAGGTGAAAGGAGAAGCCTCAGAGTTTTAATTGACTGACATTGCTGAATTATCTGGATCTGTAGAACATTCAGCCGCAGAACCATTCCGAATGGATATCAAAAACAGTTTCTCTGCTTCTAATTGAAACCCTCGCGTACAAAACAAGTAAGGATTTCCTTAAAGGAGAAGAGATACAGGCAGCGTACGACAACCAACTCCGCCTAAAGAATCTCGACCCGCAGAAAATGAGCTTACAAAAGCACCTTATGGCCCCATGGGTGGTGCAGATAAAAGGGACTCCCTTCCATCCCACTAATAGCCCCACGAGGGCTGCTCAATATGCTTGCCATATTGCTGCATTTAATTCCTGTGTGGCATTGCTGACTGCAAGAGACGACGAGGAGAAAAGGTTCAATCAATTTCTATTTGAGGAGGGGAAGCGAGAGATATGGAGGAAGATTATTGACTGTGATGCTGATTTCTACTTCCCAGTCGTCAAAGAACAAATGTCTCACAATAACATTAATGAGATAGGAATCATCAATCAAATTTTGTGTGGGATGATAAGTTTGAGTGTGGAGACGGTCCGAAGCTCTACAGAAATTTGTAACTGGTGGATAGATACTATGACGATGAGGAGGGGAAGCGAGAGATATGGAGGAAGATTATTGACTGTGATGCTGATTTCTACTTCCCAGTCGTCAAAGAACAAATGTCTACGGAAATGAAGAAAATTTCTCAGGGTGAAGTAAGAACAAAGCTAAGCTACAGTGAAACACGGTTAGTTTTCCAAACTAAAATCCTGTTATGTTACGCGAACTCTTCATCATATTTCATTGCATCATATGTCCAGAACTGATTTGGAAGAAAGCAGCCTGGCAATGGAAGCCCCGAAATTTGATTTCAGTCTCGATGTGGCGACTGCTGCAGACTCGTCGACTGCTGAAGATCAAGCATATGGTAAGCTGCGCTTATCCACTGCCCTTGAGGACTATGTGATCAATCAGCACGAGTGCATGGTACCACTGGTACAGACACTACGTTATTTACATGAGAAATCAGAGGTATGTTCTTTTTTTTAAGTCTGACGCTGTACGTAGGAATAATTAGTTTTTTTTTTCTTTTACAGAACAAAGCAGAAATGGCTGATTGCTTAAAGAAAATTCTCGATACTCTTGAGAGGCCTGTCCCGGTCAATATCCAAATATTTTTTGCCGCAGTAATACTCAATTGCGAGTCTATTTTCAAGCCTCATGCAGGTAGGTTTTTGGAACTCGTCCTTGCAATGATTACAAATGGACACTTCAAGAATCATCTCAATGATACGTCGAATAGTCTCAACTCATTTGAGAAAGACTTGGTAAGCTTGACAGGGTTGTTTCTGTTCACAGTAAGTTTATAAATCCTGCTTTCAGATTTTGATGCTTTTGGGCTGGAAAGAAATTGCAACGCCGTCAGCAAAAATTACTGAGGAAGTCTTTAACTGCGTCTTAAACAGGGTTTACCATCCTAGGAAGGACGTCACCGAGCAAAATTTGGAATTCTTAAAGTGAGAAATCCGAGAAATTCACTGATATTTTTAATTTATTTCCAAATTTTCTTCAGTGAAATCGCAAAATCCTGGTTCCGAGTAGCATTTACACCAGGCTCTCACGAAGTAATCCGTAACCTATTTGATAAACCTGAACCGAGCGCTACAGATCTACTAGCTGTGCAATACATTCTGAAAGCTGGCGTTCTACCATGCCAGGAAGACAGATTAAATACATTTCTGGTTGGGTTTTACACGGTGTTTTGCGAGTTCACATAAGGCCCAATACCAACAAGCTGCGGTGGCTGCTGGAATGTTGTTAAGGTTAGACTCCGAAAATTCGACTCTGTTTCAAAATTGGCTTTGCATCAATAATGTTTGCTCTCATATTTGTCTTAGTGTCTGTCACGGGAAGGGTGGCCTGCAGTTTAACCGATTGGTTTCAGATCTCAGAAAGTTATTGGCACCGCATAAAGGCCGCATTCAACCATTTGTGGTGATGCTAACTTCAGTTGCTTCCCACTTTGCTCCGCTGGTTGTGGGATTCAAGGCAGACCTCCTGGCCTTACTGAAGAATAAACCAGAGATTCGAAATGGTGTTTTGAATCTAATTTTGATTATACTAAAGGAAGAGATACAGGAAGCCAAAGACGATGAAAGGGCGCTGGAAATCACTACTTCAGTGTACGCTGACTTGGATGGTCGTAGTGTATTCAAAACGGAGTGCAGGTAAAAGATTGAGTTTTCACGCCAATAAGAGTTTTTTTTTCTTTCAAATCTATTTTACCTTCAGCAATGATTTGGAATACCGTGTGGGAACTGAAATTCTATCCATTCTCCTCCCAACATTTTCAAACGATTATGAGAAGGTCGACACACTTGTTCGTTGGGTAAGCAAAGCGGAGGAGTCACCTGATTCCAAGTTGAGGTTGGCCTATGCTTCTGCCTTGTGCCAAGTTCACACACAAGTGTCAGCGTAAGGAATTTTTTTGTTTGTGAATTGTAACGGAAAATCATTCTTATTCGTTTTAATTTTTAAAGTATGGGACACAGTTCGAAGTCCAACCTTCTGTCTGGGATCGAGGCCACCTTCATCCGCATGTACAACGATGAAGATGAAGCTGTGAAATCTGTGGTGTATGATTTTTGGACGAAGACGCTGACGTATTGGAATAAGTCTCCGCGCCTTCTGCTGGAGTTGTTGGAAAAGTTGGCAGCTGAAGCCTATTGTATCGGTTTGCTTCTGGATATGATGATCAAGCGATGCTCAGTATCGCCAGACTTCGAGAAATATCTCTTTAACACCCCGCTCTCGGAATATCCATACGAGGTAATTGAGTTATTTTTAATAGCGTTTTCAGATACTGAATTTTGATTACTCATCAGAAATACAAACTGGACACCTCGGCATATATGCAAAATTCTATCTTGCAACCACTGTTCGCAGAGTCTTTGCAGAGCTCCTCAAAGCACCAACAAGGACTGCTTTCGACTATCATGAGTCAGAGAAGTACCTCCATGAACTTGATTAGAGCCACTCTTCGACCAAAATTCAGTCTGACACAAGGCAGTAACAGCTTGAAAAATAATGGTAAGCATTTATACTTCACGGGCTGAAGCATTTTAAAGGTTTCTTATCAAACTTGCCTCCAAAGGGGAAGAACCAATGGATGTTGATGTGCCTCAAAAGAAGAATCAGCACACAGAAAAAGACTCAAACGTTCATCTCTTTAGTAATCCTCTCAACAATTTGCGGCGAAAATTCTATACCAATCAGAGGCAAACACGCGCCGAAACGTTTCGCTTTCGCAAGCCTGCACTTCAGAAACCAAAGGTTCCACGCGGGAGGACAGGTGATGTCAAATTAGTTCGTGCATACAGGATAGGAGAGCTTCCGGACATCCTTATCAAACATTCAGATTTACTTCTCTCGCTTTCAACATTGGCAAAGGTATTTTTGCTGCAGCAAAACGACGATATTTCCTTCTGACTAACTTTCTGTTGAATTTTGACTGCACAGTTAGATGTCCAGTTCGCAAAAGTGCTTCTGGTACAACTTTTTGTGGGTACAATAGGAGAAGTAAATCATGGAAACGCGCTACCGGGATTTCTAAGAGATGCCCAGCTGACATTCGAGACCGTGCTAAAAAAAGGAGCCGCCCTCAACCGTTTCACCGTATCCGCTCTTTTGGAAGTTTCGACAGATTGTCAAATATCCGTTCCACCGCAACTGATTTCCTCTTGTGCTAGTAGCTTCAACCTGAAAAGTTCTGGAATTCTAAAACTGGAGCAAGAGTTAAAGTTGCGCCCGGCACCACCAGAACCACCTGCAAAACGAGCGAGGTATCATTCTGACAATTCTGGTGGCACTGACAGCGATAGCGACACATGGCTCCGTATCGCTCAACTCTATGAAGAGATCAATGAACGAGACTCGTTGAAGAGCGTTTTCAGTCATTTGGCGTCAAAGGCCGATTCCTCCGAGGAGAGAGAGTACTATAACGAGGCAAGACAAGCTCTACATGCCTACAGCGTCGGTGATTTCTGTGGGGCAGTGAACGATTACACGTCTCTTTATGAAGCCGAATTTCGTAAGGCTCGTCATAGCTCATTAAAACTCCAGCTTTGGAATGATGGTCTCCAGCGAGTGAGTTCTTTTTAATTCTTAAATATATATTTTAACTCACAGTTTTCGTCGATGTAGAAAATAATAATGCTGTTAATTTGTTGTTCCAGGCTTTAGTTAGCCTCTCGAAGTGGGATGAATCGTACATGCGGATTTGCAAGGTTACCGAAGATTTTCAAGCTGGAGAAGTGGAAGGTGGTCAGAGTCTGCTTGAAGAAGCCATTTCACAGCAGCTTGTTTCTGGTGTCCAAAATCTGATTCGGGATCCGCAACTTCAAGGGGAGAATTTGAAGGAAAAGGCTTCTGAATTAAAGCAGTTAATCCAAGGAGATGTAAGTGACTTTGATTTGGATTCCAGGATCGATTAATTTATTTTTTGGTGTATAGGAAAGTAATCGGCTAAATTCAGCCCTACTGACATTGGCAGAAGGAGACAGAGAATACTGTTCAAGATTGCTCCAAGAGGAACTTCAAGCTTTCAGCGAAAGTTTTCAAAATTTCTACCAATATTCTCGAGCAGAGCAACAGAACTTGATCTGTCATCTTCAGAGAACTGCAGCAGTGTTTGATGTTGCCGATTTGTCCTCTAAAATTGTTATACCTGTAGCTGAAGTAGATGTCATCGGTGTCACGCGCAAACTGATCAGAAAATGGAAGCAATTGAATTCCACATTGAATACGCCTCTGCAAAGCGCCGACGTCATCGTGGCAGAACGGTAAATGTGAAAGTTTTTTTAAAATTTTTATTAAAGGATTACATTTAAAGATTTAATTTCCTAGGAACTTCTTTCTGGACAAGTTAAAAAAAGAATTAGAGGATGATGAAGAAATGGAACTGGAAGACTCACTGATTCACGTCATCGAAGATTTGAAGTTCGAAAATTTCCTCTGGGTGGTCGAAGTAGCCACGCTCCATCGCAACAACCATGTTGGCAGTTCGTATTTGCACAGTGCGAACAAGCTGATACGGAAGAATGAGGACAAGGCTGTCACTTGGACACAACATTTCAGTCAGCTTATAATTTCCTCCGATTTAGAAACGATTTCAGAGCATGACTGGGGACGACAATGGGCAAGTTGCTGGAAAAAATTAGGTGAGTTACCGTTGATTCCGTACGTTTAGGAAACGTTTTTAAGCTGAAATATTTTTTTAGGGAAAATGAACCATCGTGAACTCCAAATCGAGCTTCTCCAGAATTTGCTCAGTACCTGCTCCAGTAATAAATTAAAAAGGGAAACCCTGGAGCCACTTACTTCTCTCTTTAAATTATCTGGAACTCAGTAAGTGGAAAAGGGTTTATCCTGAAGTATTTGATAAGTATTGGTAAGTAAGGTTTCATATTCTTATTTTTTATCAGGAAACTCGAATCGTGGATCGCAGATTGGACTGATTCGGCGGCAGGGGGCATGATTAGACAATTATCGCGTAATGCGTACACAGTCAGTTCACCTGGAGATGGTTCCATGAAAGTATTTCGCCAGCTCAAGTTAATAAAGTCTACTATTCCTAGTACTGAAGGGAATGAGGGACTGAACAAAAATATGCTCATCTTTCTTCTGAATGGGATGAAGTTGGGGACATCCAGATGCATCCAAGGCTTTCCCAGCTTGCTTTCAAATTCTTGAGACGTTTCCTAGTCTTCGTAGCATCTTTACAGAAGCAGTATGTTAAATCCATTAACACAAAAGAACTTTTTAAGTAATATTTTGCTTAAATTTTTTAAGGTATCGGATGTTGAGGCTTGGATGTTTCTACCATGGTTGGATCAGTTGATGGCTATCCACGCTAATAGGCCCGCCTTGAAAAGTATTCTCGAACCAATCATCCAAAAGATGTTTCTAGAATACCCGAGTGTTTTTCAGCTCCAGTACACTGAAATATTCTTTCATTTAGAAACTAATTTGATTTTCAGGTTGCAACTACCCTCGGTTATGGCTTCGTTTGCGAAGGCTTTGAAGACCCTCGTTCTACCACAGGTCTTATTCAGTAATGAAATCGTAGCCATACAACGAAAGCAAATGGATCTGAAGAAGCTCATGCAGAAGCTTCTTTCATTTAGAAACTAATTTGATTTTCAGGTTGCAACTACCCTCGGTTATGGCTTCGTTTGCGAAGGCTTTGAAGACCCTCGTTCTACCACAGGTCTTATTCAGTAATGAAATCGTAGCCATACAACGAAAGCAAATGGATCTGAAGAAGCTCATGCAGAAGCTTCTTTCATTTAGAAACTAATTTGATTTTCAGGTTGCAACTACCCTCGGTTATGGCTTCGTTTGCGAAGGCTTTGAAGACCCTCGTTCTACCACAGGTCTTATTCAGTAATGAAATCGTAGCCATACAACGAAAGCAAATGGATCTGAAGAAGCTCATGCAGAAGCTTCTTTCATTTAGAAACTAATTTGATTTTCAGGTTGCAACTACCCTCGGTTATGGCTTCGTTTGCGAAGGCTTTGAAGACCCTCGTTCTACCACAGGTCTTATTCAGTAATGAAATCGTA
>JABASM010000674.1:0-19974 GCA_019776545.1 Brachystomella parvula
ATGCTGTACATTGAAAAGGTCAAGTCATTTTTAGATCAGAAAAATGAGGGCTTTTGATTGACGCATCGGCTGTTTAGATACGTGAGGTCAAAGGGAGCACTTTTAGTGACCTCCAGAGGTAAAACCAATTCGAATTTGAAAAGACGACGTTACCGATGGACTCTAGGCTATAAACTGAGTTAACTCTGCGTATGTTTTTTTAAAAATGTATGGGGCCGTTTTTGTAATGATATAGTTGGGAGCTCCTGGCCATCCTAACTAGCCCGCCATTGTAGCTAATGGGCTTGAAGAGACGTTCCGGCCGAAGGCCGGAACCGTCTCGTCCATTATAATGTCTGTATTGTTTATTTTTTTCAATAGGGGCTATCGGTCCTGTGCAGATAATTTTAAGCCATTTTTTTTTGTTTAAAATTATTCACTCTGGAGTATCGGTAAAGAATTGTTCAGCAAAGGATGAGGCTCAAGGTCGCTTTGGAAGATGCGAGAACGAAAAGATTCAAGTCGCTTTTTTCTCGAGGGCATGTTGGGTTTATCGGATGTAAGAGGAATAGGAGGCTTCGTTGGAAACCCATTTGTCTAACAAAGCAATTAGCGAATTACCTCATAATTTCACGGCCAGGGTCAGGAGTCTTGAAATAATGTGAAATTACGTAACCTATAATACAGATTGTCGTTCAAAACGTGGGTAGATTTAAGGAAAGATGAGATCCCCGCGTTGCGGTCGGTTGACAATGATCAAGCAGAATTTTCTTTTGAATTGGTAGGCAGAAATTAAATTAGAGAACTAGTAAAGTCTATACGTTTATTCTATGGCGTTGGCATGATTGATTATTGAACTGAAATAGTAATTGATGAATTGTGTTTTTTAGGATTGGAATCGTACTTGGTATACTCCAAATCCTGACTTCACGATATGCTTTGAAGATACGGTGCTTGCATGGACTCCATGTGCCTTTCTTTGGCTTCTGGCTGGCCTTGATGTCTACTATGGTCTGAATTCAAGAAAACGGAATATTCCTTGGACGCCACTCAATGTCACAAAAATCGCTGTTGCAAGCATCCTGGCTTGTATTCAGCTTGTTTTACTTTCCTATCACATCTACAGGGAGTCCGACTACGTCGTCTACCCTGTTGAACGATATTCTCCAGTCATTCGTATACTCACATTTGTAAGATTTTAACGGCTCTTTATGAGAGGAAATGATAAGTAATGTGGTCTATCTCATTTCTAGGGTCTAGCTATTTTTCTCATTGTATTTGGTAAAATGAAAGGAATCCGATCTTCTGGAATCCAATTCATATTCTGGTTGCTAATGGGGGTAGCCGAAGCATTTGCGTTCCGGACTGCCATACTCAGCTCCACCCAAGGCGTAATTGTTTCTAGGATTATCTATTCTAAGAAACTCGTATTTGATCAATAGTTATTTTTGCAGAGGATGGAAGAGGATTCCTTCGTGCTCATCATTAGAATGATTTTCTATCCCTTCATTCTCTGTGAATTTTTCTTGCACTGTTGGGCTGACGCAGCTCCTGCATACGAGGAGCACCCACAGATATCAGAGGTAAAACATAAATTACTACTTTTCGCAAGTTATATGGGCACCTGTATTTGGATTTTCCAGTAAGACAAATACTACTCATTTTCTTTGTTTATTACAGAAAGCTTGTCCATCATCCTCCTCATCCTTTTTGTCCCAGATTCTGTTTGTTTGGTTCGATAGCTTGGCCTGGAAAGGGTATCGGAACCCACTCAAATATGAAGACCTCTGGGATTTGAATCCCGAAGACAAGTCTTCTGCATTGGTTCCTCTGTTTGATAAATACTGGAATCGATCAGTTCAAGATGCTAAAGAGTAAGCTCGGTCTTGGTTAGGGGTTATATTTTTGAATCGCTTGTTAGTCTAGACTTCCGATTTCTCGCCTAAACTTCGCTTTTCTCTTTTCTTGCTTTTCTTTGCTTTAATCTGTCTCCACTGAAACCAATATTTCCACTTTATTCATGCACTCACATAGAAAATTTTGGGATAATTTCGGGTAAGTTGAAAACTTAATTCACGATTCCTACGCAAAATTCACGTCATCAAGCTGTCTGCTATGTAGCTGAATGTGTCTGAAAGCTTGCAAGTCACAGTGAACATAATTTTACTTTTTAGAGTGCCACCTGCTAAAGCATCCTTCCGTAAGCGAAGTGGGTCCATCCAGATTCAGGAATCGAAAAAAGAAGAAAACAAAAAAGCGGAGGCAAGTGTGTTGGGTCCTATTATCAAAGTGTTCGGTCCTATGCTCATCATGGGAGCATTTCTTAAACTTTGTCAAGATCTCCTGACATTCGTCTCTCCTCAAATTCTCAAGTAACTTGAATATTCTTACCATTCTTACTCGAGATTTTGATTATTTATTGGATAATATTTTAGGCTGTTGATCTCTTACGTTGCTGGGAAGCATCAATTACTTGAAAGTAACGAAGGGTGGAAAGGATTTTTCTATGCAGTTCTGCTTCTCATCTCCTCAATCATCCAGACAGTCCTTCTCAATCAGTACTTTCACAGTATGTTCGTTGTAGGTATGCGTATAAGAACTACGCTCATAGCCGCAATATACAAGAAATCACTACGTATCTCTAACGCTGCTCGGAAAGGTGATACCAATTATTATTGTTTATTTTTATGGTTGTTTTAATCTTTTTTCTGTGTGATGACATGTAATCAGAGTCGACGGCTGGAGAAATAGTGAATCTCATGAGCGTGGATGCTCAACGTTTCATGGATCTTACGGTATACGTGAACATGATTTGGAGTGCCCCATTACAAATTCTCCTAGCTTTGTTTTTCTTATGGGTAAGAACTAATTCTCTTTCTTTCCATGTTACAGGGCAAATAATAAACTATAAAGAACCTAATTGTTATAGGGTACTTTAGGACCTTCAGCTTTAGCTGGATTCATGGTCATGATTCTCTTGATACCGGTGAATGCCTGGATCGCCTCAAAAACAAAGACCTTACAAATTAGCCAAATGAAAAGCAAAGATCATAGAGTCAAGCTAATGAATGAAATTCTTTCTGGAATAAAGGTAAGACACATGGCGCGAGTACTCTAATGTCATGTCAGGGATCATTACATTTGTCCAACGCTTATAATTCGGGTTGCTTCTCATAGGTGTTAAAGCTGTATGCCTGGGAACCTTCTTTTGAGAAGCAAATCATGGATATCCGTGAGAAGGAAATCAAGGTCTTAAAGAACGCTGCATATTTGAATGCTTGTACTGCTTTCATCTGGACGTGTGCTCCTTTCCTCGTGAGTCTTGAAGGACGAATTTGCGCTCTTCGAGTCTTACATTACAGTTCTTGTACTTCACAGGTGGCCGTTGTAAGTTTTGCAACCTTCGTGCTCTCTGATCCCGCAAATATATTGGATGCTGAGAGAGCATTCGTTGCTCTTTCCTTATTCAACATTCTTCGTTTCCCACTCTCAATGCTCCCAATGGTGATCACTACTATGGTCCAGGTTAGCTTTTTACTGGCTCTTTCAAATCTGTAGTTTGGTGGAATTCTCTGCGAATACTCCAATTTTTTTGTAGGCCAATGTGAGTCTTAAACGTCTGAACAGATTTATGAACGGCGAGGAAATCAATCCAAAAGCGGTGACGCACGATGCCCAAGAACGTAAGATTTAGCTTCTAGCGTGGTTTGCTCCTTACTTTATTAATTTACCCGTCTTCTCCGCAGCGGATCCAATCGTAATTGAAAACGGAACGTTTTCATGGGGCGCTGAGGGCACCACCCTTCGTAACATCAATTTGCGTGTCAAAGAAGGGTCACTTGTTGGTAAAGCTTTTGTGGAATACAAAAACCCAGCTTAATTCTTAACTTGCTTTGTTGTGTTCAGCTTTGTGTGGATCCGTGGGAAGTGGAAAGACAAGCGTTTTGTCAGCTTTGTTAGGTGATCTGGAAAAGCAAACTGGGCGTGTTAATACAAAGGTAAAGATCAAGCGAGCATTAGCACAAAAATTTGACCTCGTTCTTTACCGTTCTTTCTTTTCAGGGTTCTATCGCTTATGTTGCTCAGCAAGCATGGATTCAAAATGCCACTCTCAGAGATAATATTCTGTTTGGGCGCCCTTTCGAGCCTACTAAATACGACCAGGTTGTAAGCAGCTGCGCCCTGAAACCTGATCTCGATATGTTAGCGGCAGGAGATAAAACTGAAATTGGCGAGAAGGTCAGACAGCTATTTTCATAGACATCTGTAAAAATAATATTTGTGATTATCTCGGAAAATACTTTTTAACATTTACTTCATTCTGACTACTTTTAGGGTATTAACCTGAGTGGAGGTCAAAAGCAGCGAGTGAGCTTGGCTCGAGCGACTTATAACAATGCCGACGTGTATTTGCTTGACGATCCTCTGAGTGGTAAAGGGGTTTTTCTAGCCATTGACTACTGTGTCTCAGTTATATTATGATTACTAAACCGAATATTTTTCAGCGGTCGACGCTCACGTTGGTAAACATATCTTCGACAACGTTTTGGGACCAAAGGGAATACTTAAGAAGAAGACGCGACTTTTAGTTACCCATGGTGTCACCTACCTTCCCCAGATGGATCAAATCATTGTAATGAAAGACGGAGAAGTCACTGAAACTGGTACTTACCAGGAGCTTCTGGATAAAAAGGTAAGAAAACAAAGTAAATTGTTTCTTTCACGGCCATATACACCAACGAGGTTTAGTTTAAAAATAACCATATAGAAATAATTGAATCTTTTATTTTAAACTCCGATTAAAAAACTTCGTTGGTGCATTTGGGCGTCAATCCAGTTTTAATTAGACTGAGCTGTTTTAATTAGGGTGCCTTCGCTGAATTCCTTATTCAACACATGGCCTCAGAAGACGATGATGAGGACGCGGAGGAGTCAGCCATTTTGCAAGAATTACAAGAGATTGTTGGGTATAAGATCGAAAGGCAGAGATCAAGGTCGTCAGAAAGTGAGGAACTGCCGAGCAGCAGGAGAGAGCGACAACTTTCAGTCACGTCACACGTATGATCTTTCTAATTATAATTATTTTAGCAAATGAGTTTCTAACTATGATTTGAATTTTAGGGCAGCGGAGGCGACAGAAGTTCCCCAAAGCGGAGACTAAGTAAATCAATGGATACTTCCGTCTCACCCAAGAAAATTGTGAACGGAGTTCCTCCCGCAGACAAGGACAAGCTCATTGAAGTAGAGAAGGCGGAAACAGGGAGTGTTAGACTCTCGGTATACTTTCATTACTTCCGTGCCGTTGGATGGCCACTAGCAATCATGACTCTTGTGTTCCATGTGATATATCAGCGTAAGTCCTTAAATTTTTGGCTTCCAAATTAAAATGATGTTTATGATATGGTTACAATAGTCTTTGCAATTGCTGGGAACTTGTGGTTGAGCGAGTGGTCCAACTCCAACGAAAATAGAGCTCCGAATGAGACGCAGACTACAAGTGAGCGTGACATGTATTTAGGAGTGTACGGAGGACTCGGTGTCGCTCAAGGTAAGCAATTCAATCATGTTGCTTCAATTTGTTTAGACGTTAATTGCGCTGGAAATTTAAATATTTGGTTTCGGTTGGTGATCGAGTAATCCTGATAAGAGATTTGCTTGTATGGCAGCGTTTAGTGTATTGGTGGCGGTGATAACATTGGCGCTAGGAGCCCTAGGATCCTCGTCTGTTTTACATTTTCACATGCTGCAGCGTGTGCTTAAAGCACCTTTGCAATTTTTTGAGACGACGCCAACTGGTCGGGTTGTAAACAGGTTTGCAAAGGATGTGGATATTTTGGACAATTTGTTGGGGCAGAACTTCCGCTCTTTCCTCAACTGTTTTTTCATTGTAAGTAACCTCGCTTGGAAATCTGGGATAAAAATCTGGGAACACATTTTCGGCTATAATAATCTAGACTAGTAAGCCGAAGCCGGTGCTTGGGTTGGAATATGCCGTTTTAAGCTTGCTAATGGGAACTGTCGGAGTCTGCTCGCTCAGGCGAATGTGCCGCCGCAATAAATTGCTCTTCTAGTCTGATAGCCTATTTCTATTTGTATTTTCTAATGTTTGTAAAAATCTTTGGTAGCTTTCATGGCTCTAGTATCCGGATTTGGTCTGTATTACTCGTCTCTCACAGCTGCAAAGGCCGCTCACAAAACGATGTTGAGTAATGTCTTTCGATCTCCGACCTCGTTCTTCGAAACGACGCCTCTGGGACGGATCCTCAATCGCTTTTCTAAGGATGTCGATACGCTAGATAATGTTCTTGCGCAAATATTTCGAGGCTTCCTTTTTTGTTTCATGCAGGTAATTCTATGTTTAAATTCGTCTCTGCTCTTGCATCTTATGTACGGTACGGGGTCTTCTGTCACCGCTTCTGGTACTTTGTACTTGATAATACTAATTGTGTTCGGATTTTTTGCAGGTAGTCTCGACGCTAGGAGTGATTAGCTACAGTACGCCAATTTTCATGGCTGTGATCCTTCCGATTGGACTCCTGTACTTCTTAGTCCAACGGTTCTATGTTGCTACAAGCCGCCAGCTCAAGCGGTTGGAATCTGTGACACGTTCTCCCATTTATTCCCATTTTGGAGAAACGATTGCCGGCAGTTCTACGATTCGGGCCTATTCCATGCAGGAAAGGTTTATTCACGAGTCAGAAGCAAAAGTAGACTATAACCAGCTCTCATACTTTCCTGGTATTGTTGCTAATCGGTATGAATTTTTTTCAAAATACTAGAATCTCAATAGACTCTTTGAGGGATGTGCGAGTGATGTTGTTTTCCTTTTAAACTAGATGGGTGGCTGTGCGATTAGAGACTGTGGGAAATTTGGTTGTATTTTTTGCTGCCATGTTTGCCGTTATGGACAGGAGTGGATTGAACGCTGGATTAGTGGGTCTCTCCATTTCATACGCACTCAATGTAACACAAAATTTAAATTGGTTGGTTCGAATGACGTCCGACGTTGAGGCAAATATCGTGGCGGTTGAAAGAATCAAAGAATATTCCGAAATCCCACAGGTGAGCATTGATGCAGAGAATTAAACGCTGATGTACATTTACAAAGGCTGTTAATACTTAGGAAGCTGCTTGGGAAAAGAATGAGACGAAACCAATGAAGACATGGCCTGAAATGGGTTCTATCATGTTCAAAGGTTACAAGACCAGATATCGAGCAGGCTTAGGTAATAAAATATCTTTCTGTAACATCCGCACCTCAATGTTATGCTTTCGTTTCAGACCTTGTTCTGCGGGACATCACATGTGAAATCAAGCCAGCTGAAAAGGTATTTCCCAGATTTTCTGTTTCTTGGCTAAACTCTGTTCTGTTAATATAAAAATGTATTTCTAGATCGGTATTGTTGGGCGGACAGGGGCGGGGAAGTCGTCACTTACGCTTGCCTTGTTCCGCATCATTGAAGCAGCGGATGGCTCAATTTTGGTCGATGGAAAAGATATTGCTGCACTTGGTCTCCACGATGTTAGAGGCCGACTAACGATAATCCCACAGGTGAAAATAATAAAAATCCAAAAGTCGTAATTGCATACCGTTACAGTTATATGCGCAGGTTCGAGGTGTGTTCGCAGGTGCAACATAGTCGCGACATGCAGCAGTGCCTTTCCCCTACTAAGGAAAGCCGCTAGTTGCGCTAGCGGTTGCACTAGCGCCTGCCGCAACCAAATTGCAATCTCTGCCTACATGTATTTTTTTTTCAGGACCCCGTCTTGTTTTCTGGAACACTAAGAATGAATTTGGACCCTTCCAATAACTACTCTGATGAAATAATTTGGCATGCCTTGGAATTGGCTCACTTGAAATCCTTCGTCAAAGGACTTTCCGCAGGATTGCTACATGAAATCTCAGAGGGCGGGGAAAATTTGAGGTAATGCATTCTACTATAAGTAAGCTCCTAAGTTCTACAAAATACATTAAAAAATGGTCATTTTTTTCTTAAGTGTCGGACAGCGGCAGTTAGTTTGCCTAGCAAGAGCTGTTCTCCGGAAGACAAAAATTTTAGTTCTGGATGAGGCAACTGCAGCTGTAGATTTGGAAACAGATGACTTAATTCAAAAAACGATTCGATCGGAGTTCAGTGATTCAACAGTTCTCACAATTGTAAGTTGTC
Organism: Brachystomella parvula; assembly: GCA_019776545.1. Taxonomy (NCBI): domain Eukaryota; kingdom Metazoa; phylum Arthropoda; class Collembola; order Poduromorpha; family Brachystomellidae; genus Brachystomella; species Brachystomella parvula. The sequence continues at coordinate 8,148 of JABASM010000674.1, forward strand.
TCGTTTTTAGAATCCTCCTAAGAATGCTGTGAAATGCTTTTCAAGCTGGGCCTGATTTTCTTTTTCCTTTTCTCAGGCCCACCGACTCAACACAATCATGGATTCGACTCGCGTAATGGTTCTGGACAAAGGGGTAATCCGTGAGTTTGACAGTCCAGCAGCATTGCTCAGGAACAAAAACTCCATCTTCTATGCGATGGCTAAAGATGCCGGCATTATCTAACCCACCCGTCCAACTGAACAAGAAAATGCATTTCAACCTAATTAATGTTTACTAGAACTCCCAAGTAAGAATTCTACCACATCCTCTTGTGACGTCTCCTGTTCGGATTTAACTTAATTAATTTGACTTCGTGAGTCGTCAATCAGACTTATCTAAGTACTTAAGCGAATTATCTGAATCAGATTGATTTACCTATGTCATGTATTCAGTAGTAAAACTGTTTCCGGTTAATTTACTCATACGGTGATAAAATAAAAATAATTAAGGTTCTGAAGATAATTCTGAAGTTGAACTATAAATTCTCTTCAATAATTTCTTCAAAATTGAGTTTCTGGAGCTCATCTTCGATAGCTTTGGAGACAATGGGCTCAATAGAGTCAATAATTTGCTTCCGAAATATATTTGGAATGATGTTGAAAAATGCTTCAACGATATAGTCTAGTGTCCCAGCTCCGTCTGAGAGCACGGCAATGTTTCCGAGGTTCAGGTCAATAGATTCCATGGCAGGGAGTTTCTCCAGGTTAGCTGGTTGCTGAAGCTTTACTTTTGCTGTAATGGATTCAAGGGTGAAGCCTAGCACACCCCGTTTCGCCAAAAAATTGTTCATCACGCCAAGAGTCCAGTTATATTTTCCTGTTGGAAATAAAGGAAAATGAAAATTTTTATTTTAGTTGTTTGACCATGGCCTCGTTACCTTTGAGGTTCTCTGCTCCAACGTGGATAGTAATGTGAATAATATTTTTTTCAAAGGCCAGAACAATGGACCCTGTTCTATGAATAGTGGACAGGCCATGGAGAACACCGCCACTGAGTTGAAAACTTGTCCAGGAATCTGACGCGTAATCTGGAAGTGGCATTGGGTCCAGGCCACGCTCACGAATCAAAATTCTAAAAAAACAACATTTTATTTGCCTTATGCACTCAAATCATGCATACAATTTTTCAGGACGGTCAGACGTACCGGGCACTTGCGATAGCCATATCCAGAGGATTAATGGAGTTAGGAAATTGTTGAGGAGGTTCAATATTCCTAACTTTCCTATTCACAGCACCCCGGATTTCACCTGGAAATGAAAGAATTATTTTCCCATCCGAAAAAATCTACAAATTGAACGGAACACGCTCACCTTGAATTTGATCGAAGATCAAAGGTTTTATGCTGTCAAATATAAAAGCACCAATGGAGTTGACCATCCCCTGATTCAAAAATAAAAATAAAATATAACTGATCAGCACCAACCAATAAAAATAAATATTGAAGGTACAACCTGAACCATTTTCCCCAAAAATCCCAGATTATCAAACTCCATTTTGATGCGCTCAAAATTAAGATCCATATCAATTTGAGACACCTGGACAAATCCTTCTTCATCCACAATGAGGAAAACCCTTCCTTCTGTCGAGACGTTCAAGACCGTGACATTGAAGTTTCCTTTGGAGGAAGAGAACCATGAAGACATGGAGTACTTCCCAAGTACAACTAGTTGCTCGATAGAAATCCCTACAGCCACCTAATATTAAGATGAAATGAACTGGTCAGTTTTTATGATGCCGACTCACTCAGAAAAAAAAATTACCTTTAAAGCAGAGATATCCGTATGGACGTGGTCAAGACGAAAATTCTTCAGTCCATGGACACTAGCTCCCTCGAATTTCATACGGATTCCTGAGAAATCTTGGTCCATATCCGGTATTGGCATTGGGTCCGGGATCTGAGCGCTGAGGTCCTTGGGGAGGCCCACGGGGTCATCTTGCTTAAAGTGTTCAATCACATTTCGAATATGCTCATCGATTTCTGCTTCTATCTCTTTCCTGACTCGTGGATTCCCAGGGACAGTCCCTGTTGTATCAATTTTCTGAATTCCGGACACTAGTAAATAAGAATAATGCAGTTCTAACCAACCCTGTTGGAAAACTTTCCCTTACCCCGATATGATGGTTCATTTAAGGCCTCATGAAAAATTCCAGAAAAAATTACACAAAATAAAATCCAGTACATTTCTATAAATAATTTCCAGCCACCTCTTAGAATTAAATTAAAGATCACAGGGTACGTCTTTCACGGAGATCACATCACCATCCACCTTAATCTTTTGATTGAATGAGTAAAGGTCATAAGTCACTTCTTATCTCTCACGGAAAAAACAAAATTATGTTTATTTTATCAACTTCAGATCATGGACCAAGCTGGACTATATAGTAAANCGTACTGACCCTACCTGTCATAAGTCACTTCTTATCTCTCACGGAAAAAACAAAATTATGTTTATTTTATCAACTTCAGATCATGGACCAAGCTGGACTATATAGTAAAAATAATAAACTTCAGTCAGTACTTTAAAGAGGAGCATTAAAATTGATTAAACCCACTTAGGGATGCTAACCCTGAATTTTTTTAATTCAGGAAATAAATGATGCTTGTACTAGATCAAAGAGGCATTGCATTAATTAAATCAGGCAAACTTCAAACCGTCATTAGTTAGAAATCCCTTAAATGTAAGCATTTTCGGTGTTTCCTTGCCTGAAAAAAAAAACAATCATTTGAATATTTCTAGGAACGATAATTAAAAATAAATCATGTAAATCGCAAAATTATGCAAGAAAGCTGCAGTATTATTGTTAAAATGGGATGAATGAATTAAGGTCTTTCCCAGCAGGTTGTTAAGTCTTCAGGTGGATGGGGAATTAGTGGAATGTGAGTAAACCATGCCAGTTTCTACCTGATTCTTGACTTGATTAGACGTAGCGTTCACTGAAATTGCGACAGCAATTTGTTTTTGTGATTAATCCAGCACTTGAATCTGGTAAGCTTCTCAATTGGGATTGATCATGGCATCCATCCTTCGCTTCTGCTGAATTTCAAGCGTATTGCTATATAAAAAGTAGCTTGCCTCAGGTGAACCAAAGCCCCTGTACGGTAAGTTCTAGGTTTTTGACCCCATATTATTTATTCATTATAGTACCATTGGATGCGATTGGAGGGGATAAGCCTTGCATGGCAAAAGACAGCAGAATCTTTAATTTGGAAATCTTTCTAAACAGTGGTCACAGCGACAATCCTAAGATGGCCGAGGCTGCAAAAACAGCGTCATCCAGAAGTAGGGGCTCGAAGAAGAAGAAAAAGACGCCGTTTTTGGAAGAAAAAATAATAATGGAAGAAACGGTAGCCAGTTGGGATGAATTCCTGCATTTTCCAAGGAATGCAGACTATGTTGCACCCGTGTCATATTTCAGATATGTCAGTAACCCTTACCTTCTTCTGCCTTGTCAGTGACGTGGATGATTTATGAATATTCAGCATTATTGTTTTTATCCAAACCAGGCTCCAATGGCTGATGAATGGGAGGAATCCACCTCAAATGCCGTCGGTCGAAGTATTGAACTCCCTAACCCTTATGTGGAGGCTGAAAATGGACCAATTTACTGGATAGCTGTTGTAAAACAATTTGCTGGTAAGTTTTTAGAATATTATGGATCTTTTTTGGGAAGACAATTTCATTTTTTAGGGTACAAAGCGCTGGTAGAGTTCGAGCGCTTCGGGAAACCTCCTGTACATGCCTGCTGGATTACTTTTTGGAGTGAGGTTCCAAAACCCTTAGGATACTCTACACCGCACAATATCCTTCTGTATCCTATGGCAGGTAAGCTTCATTTTTCAATCCTAGGAGGGAATGGCCTCATTAGTGACCTTAATTGGTTTGTCTTTCAGATATTGAGGCAGCCTATCCAAACTATGTAGAGAAGCTGGGTGAGAATCACACGGCAAGCCGAACCATCAGCGGGGATCACATTCAGCGCATTCGACGTAAAGTCATGGAGACCCGGCGGAGGTATGCATTGACCTAGAGGTTCAGAAAGGTCTGATAACCTTATACTATACATTTTCTAATAACTGCAACTTCTGATTGGCTTTCTTCAGATATCCCTTGAACAGTAAAGTAGAAGCTCTCGACCGGACACTAATTTCCAGAGTGAGAATCGGAAAGGTGACAGGGCATATCGGGGATCGAATCCATGTGACTTATGCCGCAGAACCGGTTCCGAAGGACGAAGGTTATTGTCATGATTTTTTAAATATACTACGACAAATTCAAAGAAATTGTTTATAATTTTCATTAATGTTTTCCAGGGTTTGTTTTCAGTATTTACTCCGATTATGTTCACCCCATTGGGTGGGCAAAGGAAGTGGGTCATGAAATATTTGACCCTGTTAAGTCAATTAAACCATTTCCAATGGATTCCCTGCTGCCATATCCACCAGATGTCGTTTTGGAGGTTGGACAAATTCTCGAAGCCAGGCATCCTTTGGATCCATACGCCGTGAGTTACATTGTTGAAATCTTACTGTGCAGCATTGAGTTTGGCAGTAGCTACTGAATTATTACCTGAAATAAAACGATTTTTTTTATTTTCAGATATCTGAAGCTACCGTCTCTGCCGTTTACAAACATGGCTACTTCCAGGTGTCATTTAAGTCCTCTGACGCAGAACTCCGGAGACCAACCCGGTATAGTTTTCACGTGTCTTCTCCGCTAATTTTTCCGGCTGGATTTTGTGAACGGAATGGGATTCCCCTGAGAAAACGAAGTGGAAAGATTACTGGGGAACCAGCGAAAGCTCCGCTCCACCTTCTTCCTCATGTAAATTCCTATGAGAGCTAATTTGTTCATCCCATAAAATCAAAGGGTCATTTTTTTGTTTTCAGCGACCACTGCACAAATTCGCTGAGGGGCACAAACTTGAGTCGATCGATGTTTGTGATCCTGGATATTTGGGACCTATGACGGTGGTACGAGTAGTGGAGCACATGCTTCTCCTTCACTATGACGGCTGGCCAACCGGGGATCCTATGAACACTGTTTGGATGCCCGCTGACTCACCAGATATTTATCCCTTGGGATACGCTGAACTCACCGGGCATAAATTCCATAGTTGCCCTGCCCTACCGAAGAAGCATTCAGTTAAGCCTACCCTTTAGAGCTTGCTTTCCTAAAGATAACGACCAAATTATATTTATGAATTAGTATTTATGAAAGGTAAATAGTAAAATCTGAAGTCGTTTATGCATTAAAAACTGTAATGGTCTAACAACCATTTTCCTAAAGTTAAAATTGAGTGTATGGTAAGCAAACACGTTTATGAGCGAAACTTTGATGATGTCGCTTGTGCTTGATTAGGGGACTTTGTTAGCTTAAATATACAATGCGATTCACTTCGATTAGCCTACAAGTCATAGCTATCATTTTGCGGAGGATCTTGGTCATTCCTGCCTCCTGGTCGGCGCCCTGACATCTCATCCGCTGCATCAGGATATGCTTCACCGATTTGATTAGCAATAGCTTGTCCCCTGTTTATCAATGAAGCCATGATTTTTTCTAATTTAATAATCAAAGGAATTAAATGCTGGTCTTACATTTGTAGCAATTGCTCAAATCCAGGGGCTCCTTGCCCTCCAGCAGCACCACCACCACCACTTTGCAAGTTGGTCATAAGGGAGCGCATCCTGTAACGGAAACAAAGAATATGATAGAAAAAATATTGGAAGCGGTAAGAGAAAACTCACATATTCTGCATTGCAGGATCTTGCAACATCTGGGTAGCCATATTCAGCAATGCCGGATTTTGGAATATGGAGGCAAATTGACTAGGCCCTTGAGGAAATCCATCCCCTGGTCCACCTCCTGCACCTTGATTATTGATTACTTCAGCAGCAACACGAAGATTATTTGCATAGCTATCGTTTGACGGGTCCAAGTCATTTGCTTTCTTGTAGCAGCTATAAGCCTGCTGGTGGTTTCCCATCGTAGAATGGATCACACTAAAGTCAGAAGATTCAATCAAGCATGTGCTAATTCGGTACCATTAAAAAGATGTTAGCTAACCCCATACGCCCATAGGCACGAGCATATCCTGGATCCAGCTGTAATGCAATCTGAACATCCCGAAGAGCTGAAGGCAAATCCTCTAACTTGATGTAGGCTGCAGCTCGATTACAAAAGTATACCGCATTACTTCCATCCAATCTAACAGCTCTACGACGAGCAATCAAAAAAGCAGATGAAAAATTATTTTGTGAATACAGGCAGTATCATAATACAGGCAGTATCATAATGCTTAAGATCTTACTCAGTGTAGACTTTAAGAGCCTCATTGTACAATCCATCCTTCATGAATGAATTTCCAGAATCTTTACATGCATCAGCCTGCTGCTTAATCTCTGCACTAACTGGAGGGGGTGCAACGTACTTCTCACCAACCTGGATCTCCGCCTGGAATAAGAGAGGATTAGGATCCGAAATTCTATAAGAACGATCGGACCAGCGTACCTCTTGAGGATTTTGTGATGTAGATGAGGCAGAAGAGGCAGATCTCTGAGCTCCAGAAAGAAGATTGGAAATGGAAGCTGGAAAATTGAATGGCATATTGGGAGCTCCCCCAGTACTAGAAGATGCTTCATACATTTCACGGAGAGACTTTTGAGGTTTATAAGCAACATCCCGAATAGTAACTCCAAAAGCTGTCTCTAGACATTGCATAGCCACTTCCAGACTCTCCCGGCTGTCAGCGCTGGTATTTGGCTTCCGAAACTCCTCATCCAAAAAACCAAGAACTGCGTAGGCCAACTTCTTCGTGTCATGATTGCTTTGGTCAGACATTTTAACTAACTGTTGCAGATCTGTAATTTAAATTCAAACAAAAATGCAGCTGGTCGGTCACTCAACTCAAGGCATTAGCAACAATGTCAGCAGGTAATTGACGCACGAAGAAAGCTGTGTTCTCTTTACCTGAGCCCTGCAGAGATTTCCTTACAATCAATCCGTGGAGTAACTGACACACCAAAACCGTCACCGTGACCGGAGAACAATAGGAACTTGAAGACGAAGACAGGAGGCGAAGAAGGAAGAGGCGAATGACAATCAAAATTTTTACGAGAATTTTTGAAAGACGAGTGAGTCAAGCGGCCTCAGAACTTGACGAATTGCGACACGTGTGCGCGGGAGATTCAAATTAAAAGCATTAATTTTTATTTTGATATTTTTTGGTAAAAGAACGAGATCGATGAAAATTTTAGTTTGGAGCAATTTCGTGTTTATTTTGTTTGGGATTTGTTTAGCATCGCTTAACTGAGTGTCTAAAGTGTTCAGCTTGGTAGCCGGCTGTCCTTTGAAGCCACGGTGACGAGAGGCGCACCGGCACCTCAGCCAATTCCCCCCAATCTTCTGCTCATCTGTCCGTAATCATGTCGATTGAAATAGAATCTGTGGAGTAAGTCAAGTCCGAACATTCTCCATAAAATTTCAATATCAAAAATTTAATACCTTGTCTCTTTGCAGTATTATTAGGCTGATACAGCAGTTTCTGAAGGAGTCCAACTTACCACGGAGCCTTGCCGCTATGCAAGAGGAGACCGGCGTCTCGCTAAATACAGTAGACAGTGTCGAGAGCTTCTCTTCGGATATTATAAATGGCCATTGGGACATTGTCTTGAAGATAACTCAGAATCTTAAACTTCCTGACAAAAAATTGATAGACTTATATGAGCAAGTAATACCAAGCTAAAGTTCATCAAACATTTAGGGCATTCTAATGAATCCACTGTACTTACTCTGAAAGGTTGTACTGGAATTAATTGAGTTAAGAGAACTGGGAGCGGCACGCTCACTCCTGCGTCAGACGGATCCCATGATAATGATGAAACAACATGAGCCTGAGCGGTATATGCACCTGGGTAATTGAGAAAGTGGATGTTAAATAGAAGAAGGGACAGTTTTTAATATTTGTTTTTGTTGCTAGAAAATATTCTTGCTCGATCTTACTTCGATCCGAGGGAGGCTTATCCTGACGGGGGGACAAAGGAAAAGCGAAGAACAGCAATAGCTGCTGCTTTAGCTGGAGAAGTCTCAGTAGTTCCACCTTCAAGGCTCCTTGCACTTATGGCTCAAGCTTTGAAATGGCAGCAGCATCAAGGCCTCTTACCTCCTGGAACAGCAATAGATCTCTTCCGTGGTAAAGCATCCATGAAGGAACAAGAGGAAGAAAAGTTTCCGACGCAGATGGCTAAGCAAATTAAATTCGGGCAGAAAACCCATGTTGAGTGTGCTAGATTTTCTCAGGACGGTCAATATTTGGTTTCTGGATCAGTTGACGGCTTCATCGAAGTTTGGAACTTCACGACTGGTAAAATTCGAAAAGATCTCAAATACCAAGCACAGGTAACGCGTCAATATGAAAAATTAATATTAATATGTATTTATAATTCCTCTTCAATTATTTTCTCTCAGGATAACTTTATGATGATGGAGGAGGCTGTTCTATGCCTCGGATTCAGTCGCGACTCTGAAATGTTGGCAACTGGTTCACAGTCCGGAAAAATTAAAATTTGGAAGGTTGCTACAGGCCAGTGTCTGCGTAGATTTGAGAAAGCACACACCAAAGGGGTCACTTGCATACAGTTCTCAAAAGACAACAGTCAGATCTTGAGCTCATCCTTTGACACAACGATTAGGTTAGCTTTCCAGTTAATCAAATTGTCATCCTCATTTTCATTTAAAATCTCTTTGTATTTCCAGATTACATGGTCTCAAATCCGGAAAATGCATTAAGGAGTTTCGGGGACATACATCGTTTGTAAACGATGTAACTTTTACAGCGGATCATCATAGTATCATTAGTGTGGCTTCAGATGGTTTGATCAAGATATGGAGTCTGAAAACGACGGAAGCTCTTCACACATACAGGTCTAACTTGGGAGGGAGTGGGGCCGTGGACATCCCCATCAACACCATTATGCTCCTCCCAAAAAACCCAGATCACTTTATCGTCTGTAACCGTACAAACACCGTCGTCGTAATGAATATGTCTGGACAGGTAACTTCCTGAAAATTACTCTCGGTAATTTTCTCTTAACTATCACTTACTTTTAGATTGTGAAATCATTTACCAGTGGTAAGCGTGATGGTGGTGATTTCGTTTCCGCTTGCATATCACCGCGTGGCGAATGGATTTACTGTGTTGGTGAAGATATGGTTCTCTACTGCTTCTCTCTCAATTCTGGGAAATTAGAGAGGACGCTTACGGTATGTTATTGAATACGAACCAAAAATCTAACTTAAAACAAAAATAAAGTTACTAAAAGCTATCGATCCACTTCAGGTACACGAGAAAGATGTCATTGGAATTTGTCACCATCCTCATCAAAACCTTCTGTGCACATACAGTGAAGATGGAAGCCTCAAGTTTTGGAAACCTTAAGAAGGCTGCCACTTACTCTATAATCTTGTTTTATTATTACATGCTATTGAATTTTTACTTTCCTTCTGGCATTCAAATTTCTCTCAATACAAGTTTTAATCAATAATTAACTAAATGTACAAATTCTAATAAAAGTCAAGCTGATTACTAGAAATGCATTTTTGTGAAATGCGTGGGCAGTTTGAAGCTGAGGAGCTCCCTGTGTTTACCGTGACCATGTGTGATTTTTTTATTTGACTTCCTCTTCACTACTTTCATTTTCTTCACACGATATAGATGAGGAAAGTTAGTGTAGTAATTGGCCTCAAATTTTTAATTTGTTAAGTTGAGTAGAACGTCCATCTCAATTCTGAGAAGCCATGGCCACGGAGAAGGCGACCGGTGTATTTTGGAAAATCCTGTCTTTTATTGACGTAAGTTTGAAGAAAAGGACCAAGAATTTTGGTCCAAAATTAACTATAGTTATTCCGCTACCAAAATCTAATCGGCGTACCGTTACCGTTACAGGCTCCATGGTATCATGTCATTCTCGAAATAATTCTGCTGGTGTGGGTGATTTGGCTCCTCAGGAAGAAAAAGAAGTCCGAAAGTTCCAGGATCGTGCTGACGAAAGAAGTAAGTCTGAAGACCTCTCTGTATTTTTGGAAATACGTCCGTTTTCTTAAATTTCTCTACTTGGAAAATTTTAGGAAGAGGAGGAGATAATTAAGGCTTGGAAACCTCAACCCCTTGTTGAAGATGACCCGTCCGAGGAAGAGCCGTACTACTCTAAGCTGTGGTCATCTGTGGAAGGCCGTCCAGGGAAATATCTTCAAGTTGAGGGAGTGAAGTATCTTAACCTTGCTACTCATAATTATCTTGGATTTGTTGATGAGGAGTCAATGATAAGTGAAGCCGAGACTTGTATCCGAAAATATGGGGTTGGTTCCTGTGGTCCTCGTGGTTTCTACGGAACATTTGGTAATTATGAATCCTGTCTTTAGCCCTCGGAGTTTGCTGATGCTTAAGCTTTGACCTGTCCTTATAATTTACAGATGTCCATCTGAAGTTAGAAGAAGCAATTGCTGAGTTTATGAACTTGGAGGAGACAGCGCTATATTCCTACGGATTTGCAACCATAGCAAGTGCCATTCCTTCTTATGCCAAAAACGGCGACATTGTCTATGTGTAAGATTTCTTTAGCTTCCCAGTTGTTTATAATTTTTAGTTTTTCTCCTTTTTTACGCTAGGGATGAGCTAGTGAATTTTTCCATCCAGAAAGGACTCCAGGCTTCGCGAAGTACAATAAAATATTTCAAGCACAATGACTACGAAGACTTGGAGCGACTACTTGAAGAGCAGCTAAAAGTGGATATTAAGGTTACCAGTTATTTCAATTGAAGCCTAAGTTTGCTCTACACATAATTATTCTGCATTTCTATTATTCTGCAGAACCCAAAGAAAGCCAAGACAAAGAAACGGTTTTGTGTTGTTGAAGGGATCTATGCAAAGACGGGTACAATGTGTCCGTTGGCTGAGATTAACAAGTTGTGCTTGAAGCACAAAGTGCGACTCTTTGTGGATGAGAGCATTTCCTTCGGAGTGTTGGGCAACACGGGACGAGGGATCACAGAGCACTTAAGCGTTCCTGTAAGTCTTTATTAGCTTTCTCTCGGGTTCGGAATTTAATTATTGTCCTCTAGGTACGTGACCTTGATTTTATTTCGGGGACAATGGAATATGCCTTTGCTTCTTATGGTGGATTCGTCGTTGGAAGCTCATATGTTGTGGATCATCAAAGAATTTCTGGACTAGGTAAAGCGCGTTCCAGAAGTAGACGCGCGACTTTAAGGCAAAGAGTAAGGGTGGGCGTTCAAAAAAAAATCTGGCGTTTGAAGAGCTTAAAAATTCGTCTGAGTATATAGATGCTGAAAATGAGCTCAATCACCCTTCAGCTGCTAATTTTAAAAAGACATCTAAAAATCTTAACTGTGCCGTTGGAAACAGCCAAAACGCATCTTCTCGTTTTTGGCTGCTATATTTATATAATTATGAGAGTTCAGGGGTAATTAAACCCGTTTCCAGCATCTATTCGAAAAAGACGAGTATGTTAGGCTGTTCAAACGTTAATATCTCAGAGGTCTGATCTTATTCTTCGCCTAAAAGTTGTGCCTCTCCTTTTGGAAAGCGCCTTAAAAAGAACGAGAATTTCACGAAAGCTCCCCCGTTCAATTTTTACCCTCAAGCTTTAGCGGAGAGGGTGTAAGGATCGTAGAGAGGAGGGTGCGCCCTCCGGCACTCCGGCACGCCGGCACTCCGGCACTCCGTGTGTCCGCCATGCTTTAATCCCAATGAGCAGTAACATTCCCAATG
>JABASM010000675.1:0-11965 GCA_019776545.1 Brachystomella parvula
TGCAATTCCTTCGCCGAAGTTTGTTCTTGTGACCCTTTTTGGTGTGGTAGAGCTGAAGAAAGGCGAAGACAGTCGACGACTGTCTGCGCCTTTCTGCGCCAGTTGGTGGAATCCCAGCTTTAAGAGAAAGAAACAGCGTCCCTTTTTTGCTCCTGTTTTTTTGCCTATGGTGGTGGCGAGGTGATGTGGTGACGGGAAGCTTCACCATAGTCGTTCACCATCTAACCGGATATTATATACGTAGTAATTAGAATTCGAGTCACAGGTGTAAGCTTCCCTTGTGAGAACTTTTCTTTCGTAAAATGGAATGCAGACGCAGTTTTGCCGGGGGGTCTTTGGTTTTTTCTTTTCTCTGTGGGATGTGTGGCGGGATGTGTGGGTTCTTTCAGAATTGGGCGGACTATACAAAAACAAATTCCGCTACTACTACTATACTAGAACGGCTGAAAGCAATCGAGTTTCAAAACCAGAGTCGTCATTTATGTCGTCGGTGCTGTATTTTCGTCTGCCAGGAGGAACTGAGGAGGTTGAAATACAGGATTTAAGTAGACTAGAAGTTATTCGATTGATTGTAAACTCAATTTATTTGGCTTAGGCATTTTTCCAGGTAATCAACCCTTTTTCACATTTGTCCTTTTTTCGACCCGACGACGACGACGTCTTTACAAAAACGAGGAAGAGACATGAAACTGAAACCACTCCGTGCATTCGCCTTGGGAGCACATTCGCTGCTCGCCTTGTAACTCCAGAGGCGCCGCTTAAGCTTTTTTTAAAGTAATATTACCAGAAGGTATGCCTATGTTCACAAACCTTTTATTAGTACATTGAAGCCCATCAATTTTAAAGTTCTGCTTCATGATCTACTACTATATTATAGAACAGATGGTCAGGAAAGTCACCTACCGACTACACGAAGCGATTCCGTGTTCCCGTTCGTTCGTCCCAGTTGCTTTTCAACCCAGGGTAGTTAAAGGTAAGGGTTTGACTTCTTCATTTATGAGAGCGAGTGAGCTTCCATTGATTGTCAGACTTCTGAATCGCCTTTTCTGTAGTTGATCCGAAAGATGTCTGATGACCATGTGGGAGTTTTCAGCGACGATGACATGCAACTTGATCAGGAGCGAACTCCACTAAATGATACAGTAAGACCGATCCGCGAAGTTCTTCCGAGCGCTCATAATTTTTCTCGAACGCATTTTCTCCGTAATTTTCGAGAATTTGATTTCTGACAAGAAAGGTAGCAATAACTTTTCCAGCCGGCCTTTCGATCGTATCGAAGTGGGCTGGAAGCAACAGAGATTATCATAACGTGACGAACAGTTACCTGGTACCTGCGAAAGAACCACAACTCAACCCGCATGCATCTTAGATTTTTTTCCCCTACATTTCAGCTTTGGCTGAAAAAATTCAAAACAAAAAATTCGGAAAATTCTGAACACAGATGCTTCTGTTTTGATCTCATTAAGCCTAGTTTGTAATATTTTGAACTCAGTATAGTTTCTTAAATGATTTCAGGCTCATCATGTGTCCCTCGAACAACCCCCACACGACCTCAACATCCCCATCAAGGGGAGGAGAAGTTAGGAAATCCCCACCTCCCTCACCCAGTCATCAATCAACTATCGTGCAGAAGCACTTGACATCTACTCTGACACAATCCAAAAAAGTAAATAACATGAGACATTTGATTTAACCTAGTGTCTGGCTAATTGTATTAATTTGTAGGTGCTGATGGAGATTCGCCTAGGGTTTCTCCACTCTTTCTTCCCTGTGAATTCTGCAGAATGGAATCTGGATCATTTGCAGAATTGGAAATCCATCGACACTCTTCCCACTCCCTCTCATTCTTCCTTCAAGCGAAAGCAAAGGAAAATGCGTTCTGCCTCACCTGCGCCATTGCATTTCCAAATGCACTCGCCTATGCTGAGCACTTCATCCTCACCCAAGCCAAATCGAAAATCAAGCATCGAGAAATATAGCAAGCATTTCTAGAAAAATCAGGTAATCAGAAATTTTTGATAACTCAAATCAAAGCCAAAAATCAGTTTGATTAGTATTTTTTTGTGATTTTTGTCTAGGTTCACGTAGAATTGAGTCATTTTTCATTTTTGGAAGCTTTCCCCTTTCCGGTGTCTACTCTGCTCCTCGTCATTCGGAAACGGATTGGAGCTGCAGTTCCACTTGTCCACTCACCAGAAAACCTTTACTTGCAAATTATGCGATGAGGCCTTCCATGTTGAGTTCCTTCTGGACAGACACACCCAAACTCACCACTCAAGTCCGCCGCCACAGATGAGGAAACCAACCGAGGCCATCCCCTCCACGAAACGAACGGCATCAAAAATGTGAAGAAGTCAAGGAAATCATCCATGATTAAGAAATGTGAGAGTTGTCACGAAAGTTTTAATTCTGAGGGAGGACTTGTCCACCACCGGAAGGAAGTCGACCACCTGAAGTTCCGGAGTCACAGTCTCATACCTGTCCCATGCATCGTCTGCAGACAGACGCTCATCTCTGAGATTGAAATTCACCTCCATGCTCAGTTTCATACGAAAGAAAGGAGGAAGTGCTCAGTTTGTCATAGGAATGCCTCACCTCCCTCGGACAACCAATCAGATTCCATCGTCTGCTCAGATTGCAGAGGGGACTCAGGAGGTGGGGAGCGGAAATCATATGAATGTATAAAGTGTCAGCAGACTTTCTCCTCTGAGGAAGATATTCAGTCCCACGTCACCTCCCACCTCCTCCTCGAAGGATCCACGCTTTCTTGTAACCTCTGCTCAACAACAACCCAGTTCGATTCCCCACTTAAACTCCAGACTCATTTGATTGAGCATACGTTCGAAGGATGCTCATCGTTCCGTTGCTTCATCTGCATCGACGCTCTTCACCACCCCCACAGCCCTGCAGAAGCACATTATCATCAATGGGCTCCAGGCGAGGCCTTACGACTGTCTCCATTGTCCACTCTCATTCTTCTTCAGGGCAGAGCTACAAAATCATAATTTGACTCATGCGCATTTGAAGAAAAACAACATGGAGAGCAGTCGAGTAAGGAAAAGGAAGAGAACCAAGTTCTTCTACAGGTCAGACGACCCTGATGAGGAAATGGAACCAATCAAAATCGAACCCAACCAATCAGATCAAGAGAATCAAAATAATCTTGACCACCAGGAGAGGCAATTGTAGAGCCGGTAGATTAGCATTATTTAAGAACGTAATTATTTTAAGTCAGCAGGGATTTTATTCCACGTTCATTTCATTTTGAGAAATTATCTTTATTCAAATTGAAGCCATCTGCATCTTTTAGGTTAAAAACTTTGAAGTCGGGAGTAGGTGTCTGGGATCCTTATGGAACAGTTGGCCAAGTCGTGAGCCTTTGAAATTAATTCGCTGATGAAAACGCTGGGGAACTGGCAAGGATTTTTTTGCTTACAGTTTAGAGGTAAAAAAAAATGAATGAAAAATAATTTTTTTGCTGCTGTCATTTTCTAAGAGTATAATCGATCCTTCAGCCACTGCGTCGCTCATTTCTGATTACTTCTTAAAACGAGGACGAGATAAGGGTAGATTGCGGAGGGACTTCCTAATTACATGCAGAATTTGATTCATTTTAATTTATTAACCCATTTCTCCAGGTAAGAAATAAAAAAAGTAGAAAGTAGACCCTTTTAATTCATTCGATTTCCTTATCATCCTCCAGGTAATGAATTCTCTTAGCTCCGACCCCTGTACACTGTAAAAATGGTCTGACAGGATGTCCAGAGAAGCTAAACCATCAGGATCACTCAGACGATTCAGTTGGGAAGTGGATATTGAAGCTAAGACCGAAGCTCCTGAACCACCGCTCTCAAGTTCTGTAACTTTTATTGTTCCTTTGTTCCTTATTGGATTTGTGTTCCTTGGGATTGGGCAGAGGTATAGTAAGTTGGTTACATTTCCAAGTACTAATAAGCAGATTTTTTCCCAGACATCAAATCAATAATTCTAAAGTTTAAAAACGCGTGTTTAATTTTTTAAAGGTCGCTCTTTCGGCTGCTGGAAAAACAAACCCGGGCTTCCAATGACTAATCCAGCGATTTTGGTTTTTTTTCTCCTCTTTCTTGGTGCCTACATGAATCATAAAGTCTTACTCCGAGCAGTAATGAAAATTGAGGTCATTGAGAAGCGCTTGGACCGGGTGGAGACAAATCTGATAGACCTATGGACCGAAATGGCGCAAAGACTTGACGCTCAGGAAGAGGTTAGCAGCGATCTAAAACTGGTTCATCCAAATTTGAAGTCATTGGAAGGAGAGATAAGTCTGATGGAATTGGACGAGTTCATCGAAGATTACTTCGACCAGCGGTTGGGTCTCCTTGAGTTACTTGAAGATTTCTGTGAAGACTATCCATGCCAGCGTGACACTTACTTCCAGCTCTTTGGAGCGATTTCGTCCACCCTTTCCACAGTTGCACCCAGTCCAGCCGGAGTCGCTCTCCTAATTCCACCATGCCTCCAATCCTCAACACTACCTGCTTCCTTTGCAAGGAAACTGGGAGCAGGCGTGAATCGGATGTTTACAGGCTCAGACTATCAAGCCAAAGTTAAGGAATTCATAGCGAGTGACTTTGGGAATGCCGCCGATCTGACCGCTGTCGCTCTGGCCTTAAAATCTTACTTTGCATTGGAAGATGGGAAAGCTGTCATCATCCATGGGTTGGAGGACATTAAATCCTACGAGGCTCTGAAAATGCTCCTCAGTGTCAGGGGCTACGATCAGCAAGCCACATTCATCTTCACGCTCAACGTTCCAGATTACTATCAGCACTTCTGGGTTGGTGGGAATGGATCCCAGATTTCAAAGGAAGTCCTCTCCTACGCCTGGGCCGGTGTCCTTACCCCTGACCAAATAGCAAAACTCATCCCCAGAATCGCCAAAGCAAGTATTATGATTCCAGCGGGGGGAGATTGCAAAGAGTAACTGATACAATTTCATTTCATTAATTTTATAATGTTAATGGCCTTGTAGGCTAATCTTCATTACTTTCAAGTTAACTGACAAATTATTTCTTTTTTTTTCTTTCAAGCTCACAATTTTTTTGAAAATTCAGAGTAATAATTCTCCAGTGAAATAGCGTTTTACCCAGGTTCAAGTTTCTTTTCAGTTAATAAAATGTCAAAGCACTAGTAATTTGTCAGCAGTGGAGCAGTCTTCCTTACTCGTTAAATCGTTTTCTCCATTTTTTCTTCAGATCTTATAGCTTTTTTGATTGCCTTAGGTTTTTTTTTCTCTTACTTTAAACATATCAAATTAAATTCCAGCTCTACATGCCGATTTACCCATCTTGAAATCCAAATTCCTGGTGTTCTAAACATTCTTCGCATTTCTGCGACTAAAAATGGATATAATTAGGTAAGGGCCTAGTAGTGGAATGCGTTATGCTGTCTGCAATCACCATTTTTGTCTGGGGGTGGGGTTCAGGGTTCAGATTAAAAATCTTACGCTTTAAAATCCAAATTTTCTGCCTGTGCGTGCATTATTCCAGATCTCGAAAACTCGAGTTACCTGTGCAAGCTTCCCTTGTAAGAAATTTTTCATTCATTTTTTACTTCAGTAAAAATGGAATCACACGAAAACCAAATTCCTCTGGAAGCATCAAGTTTCAAGGGCGAAGTTGCCATTCTGTCGTCCGTCGTCACGCCGTGTTTTCGTCAGCTTGGAAAACTGGTAAAGATAAGAAACAGAATTTCGGTAGACTGGAAGTTATTCAATCGATTGTAAAAGTTTAGGCATTTCTCCAGGTACCAGGGACAATCAAGTAAAAATGGACACTTTGCCCTTTTTCACGTCTTGTCTTGTCTTTGGTCATGGTCAGGTAGTACATTTCTTACCCTTTCTTCGACCCGACTACGTCGTCTTAAGGAAGAAGAGGCATGAAAATGGAATCATTCCGTGCTTTCGGCTTGAAGGGAACAGTCGCTGCTGGAGCGTCGCTTAAGCTTTTCCTTCTAAGTAAGTAATTACCAGAAGGTACGTCTAGGTTCCCTAATTATCTTATGCTAGAAGTCCAGCAGTTCTGAAGTTGTGCTTTATAATCTTCTATTATAGAACAGACCGTCAGCAAAGACAACTGCCAACTATACACCAAGCGATTCCGTGATTCTGTTCGTCCTCTGCTTTCCAGCAGCCCAGGGTACTTAAAGGTAAAAGATTAACTTTTGACTTCTTCAGTTATGCTGCAGAAGCAGAGCGAGTGGGCTTCCAATGTCAATTGTCAGACTTCTGAATCCCTTTTTCTTTTTGTAGTTGATCTGAAAGATGTCTGACGACCATATGGAAGTTTACAGCGCTGCTGACATGCAACTCGAACAGGAGCGAACGCCGACTAATGTTACAATAAGACGGGCCCGTGCGATCCCGGATCTTCGCTCTCGCAGTCGTTCACGTACACCATTTCCTGACACTGGCACTATCAGCCCTACCAATGGAACTCCTCTGAGCAGCGTTCCCGCGTCACTTGACGGTATTAAGGAGGAGGCTTTCGTTTGCCCCACCGGCTCACCCACTGGATGGAATCGCTTGAACCGGGTCCGGTCATACCTCACCCTCAAGAATGGATTTCCTGCTCTTCCACTTCTGCCTCGATCCGGAAAAATTGGATTTCGAACTCTGGCTTACGCACTCATACTTATGGGTGCGGTGGTGGGATTGTTCGGCTTGTTCCACTCCTTCGCTGGTGGCAAGTCAAAGAACGAATTATTCAAAGAAGAGATGACGCAGATGATGAATACACAACTGTCCGACATCAAGCTTCTTATTAAGAGCCATGATGACCAACTAATGAAATCGATCTTCTCGCTGAAATCCTCGATCCATGCTGATCTGGCAGCAACAACTACTGGCCTGCCTCAATCTATGAACCATTTCGCTGTTCCAGAAAACATCCAAGGTTCAGATTTGACTCAAAATTTTTTGGGTGAGAAGTACAGCCGATCTTTTGACAAGTTCTTCGACCGCTTAGCTGTTCGAGCTACTTCACCTGAAGATAAAAAACCAGCTGCCGCTCTTCTATTAATTCCGCCTGGCATCCGATCCTCCTCAGCTTGCTTCGCACGGAATCTGGCTACAAGCCGGAACCGGATCTCCCCTGGATCAACCCATGAATTCAACGTCAACGAGCTGGCACTAGAGGACCTACTCAGAATGGCAAAGGATGATGGTGGCAAGACTATCATTGTCAACAATTTGGAGCAAGTGAACTCCCATGGCACTCTGCTTATGATTCCTCGATATGCTGCCTATGACAACCAGGCATACTTCATCCTCACCATCAACGTCCCACAAGATATTTGCGACAAATACAACTGGGTCATGGAGAATGGAGCAAGGATTGCCTATGAATCCATTTTGTCTTCCTCGGGTGACGTCACTGCGACAGAAGTGGAAGGGCTTATGTCCAAGCTCGCCATTTCAAACATCATGATTCAAGATAATGACATTTGCTAATGGGGAGAGCAGGTGAAGGATACCTTCAATTCTTTCTCAGTTTTAGTTTAGTTCAATTTAGTATTTCCTCCTACGTATTCAGTTATGAATACTTTCCATTTTATTTTTAAGTTTCTCATTCACATTTTTTTAACAGTTCGGCCATGTATGCCGATTCCATAATTTTCCAGGTCCGAAATGACTCTTTTCTCCTAGTAGTAACCTCTATTTCCTAAAGCTCCTTACAAATTAATTAATTTGCTTTCCAAATTTTATTTTAATGACTTCACCAAAAAGAATCTTCTTCCAATTTCTAATTAATAGCAAAAATCTGCATTAATATAATATTTGGTCAGCATTTTCGTTTTTCATTAAAGTCTTTCTAAAATTCAATTTTTTTTTAATGCTGTGCTGACGCGCAGGGCATTTTTTTTTATTGCCTGGTGGGAAGATTCTGAGGTAGTAATTTTGAATGCCATTCCTGGATTGAGCGTAAATTCGGTAGAGATTGTCCTCATGGGGATCATTATTTTTAGCGTTTTCCATTCATACTGAGCTGGTGGTTGGTCCTCTGCCTGCCTGCAATCCGGTTTGCAGAATTCTGTTTGTAGTAGCTTGGGTACCTCCAAAACAAATTCACTCTTCATTTTATTTTAGCCTCGCTCGAATTCTTTGACTTCAATTTAATGGGACGCTATACAGATTAGGGATTTTGGAGAAAGCGAAAGATCAGGATCTTCATCGAATCCTGGAAATCTCCATAAGCTCACAGCCATAGCGCGGTATACTGAATATGAATACAGAAAAAATTCGCTGGATTATTAGGATTGGCTCATCTTAATGAAAATGAAAATGTGTATTTTGGCAGTTGGCCTGTCATCCTCATCCCGGTCATAGGAATCCAAGCTTTTCTTTGGATTAATCTGCATACTGGTAAAGATGAATGAAGCTTTAGCCTTTGTAACATTCATAACAAAAGACAAGTGGCCGTTCCGCCATTACTGCATAGAAAACTTTTATTACTAGGAATTACAATATTTTTGTTTACACGGTTTATCATGGCTCTTGGCTCGTGAGGTTGCTTCATATCAAGTTGAACCTTAAATCTGGATTTTCAACTCTAGTTTTTTTTTTCTACCTCGTTCTACACAGAGTCAGATTACTTTGAGCCATTGAACTACTGATTATTTTTTTGCAAAGAGTGTATAGGAATAATGGATCTTGGTGTTATTTTAGTGTGTAATGGAGTCAATGTCTCCTCTCCTTGAACCACCGACAGAGTTCTCTCAACCCAAAGAAGAAAAAAAAAATGAAGGAGGGGAGGGCAGATACCTCTTCATCCGAGTCCACGTCGCAGAAAAACAAGGAAAGTACAATGCACCCACTTAAAAAAGGAACCCACCACAACAGCCACTCACTCTCACTTTCTTCATGAATGCAAACACACGCTCTGCTGAATTCATAAAAAACAAGATGAGGTCAAGGTACTCTTATCCTCAACCTTACCATCCCTCCATCTTGGAGCATCTGGCTTCAGGCGGTCATTCAAACTCTGCAATTAGGTGTTTGCAACTTGAGTTCTTTTCTATGTTTTTATTCTGCCCAGTATTTCGGCTTAATGGAGTTTGAAGGGCTGGATGAGGATTGGGATTGTTTGATGAGCGTCGGATGGTGGGGAGACCTTCAGAGCGTACTTTCACCTCCTGCTTTCTCCGCTTTACCAGGTCTTTGACTCTTCTGGGAAAGGGAAGGGTGATTGAATTCCTCTGCGCAGATCCACCCTCTCCCCCATCGAGGCTTCCAGCCAGAGAGTCCACTACCACCTAAACATACTTTCATTTCTCTCGATCACTAGGCCTAAGAAGTTCAAGTTCAAAAGAATTCAAAAAACAAGAAAGTGGATGGAGGTACCGGAATTCAGGGCCCCACTCCCACCCCCATTTAAACAATCAGAAATTCAACAGCAGTCCCATGCACTTCTAGGTAAGAATATTTTATTTTCCTCGATTTTTTTTAATAAGAGTGTGTATAGAAATTAAGGAATTGTGTGTGTGGTGGAGAAAGTGTTTTAGGGTGTAGGGTCTGTAGGACAGTAGTAAGAGAGAGAGTAGAGAAAGAGTGAAAGTAGGGGGTTTCCATGGAAACTCCCTCCTCAACCAGGCGTCCTTTTCACCCTTATTACTTTCACCCCATAGGAAAGTTGAAGCTAGAAAATACTTTCTCCCTTCTCAAGTTAAAGCTTCTCACGACTTCCAGTCTGGGCTTATAGAAACTGGATATGGGTCTAGCTTGACTAGAGTAGGCTCTGGTAGCTGATGGCTGATATAATGGAGAAAACCATTCTAAGGAATAAAATTTTTGAAAAGAGGACGCGATTTGGGGGCAATAAAGATTCAAAGTTAAAAACTGAAAAAAATTAAACGACATTTTCGGCTTTTGATTTTTTTTATTTGCAAAAACTGGTTCAAGTATGGTTTTAGCCGGTTCAAATAAATCAAAGGTTTTTCAAAATTAAGCTTAATTTTCTTGTCACTTTCGAAAGCGATGCCGATGAATCCAAAAATTTTGACTGCAAAATTTTGGATTCATCGGCATCGCTTTACATCGCTAGCATACAAAACCGTTCTTCTACTATTTCTATTACATTTTTACCTTTGATTTTTTTTACTCTGGTGCAATGGGAAAAACCATTGGAAATTCTCGTTCCATGTGAAATTCTCAAAAAGAAAAATCTCAAATGCAAAAATCCCAAATGCGAAAATCTCAAACATGTGAAAATCTCAAATGGGAAAAATCACAAGTCTGTAAAGCCTGTAAAGGGCTGTTGAGTTGAAGGACCCATGCTTGGGAGCCTAGCAACTCAATAGACCCTGCAAACTTGTAATTTTCAGATTTGGGGCATTCATATATAATTGGGATTTTCAGGTTTGGGTTTTTTGTTTTTGGGATTTTCACCTGACACCGGGAAATCCAATATGCTTAAAATTTTCAGCCCGAAAGAAATTTTCAGTCAAAATTCCAGCATGCATACTGTTCCAGCATACCGCTGATTGAGTGTGAAGCTTCAGTTGGCAAGGCATGGGATGGGAATGGGCCATGGGAGGAGATGGGAGTCTGATGTCATAACTGATAAAAAAAACCTCAAATTGCGATTTTAGCAGAAATGGTCACTCGTTTATTTTTTTTTTAAATGCAAGAGATTTTTTGAAAGTACTACAAAGATTATAAATTTCACTAAATTCTTAGATTTACATCAGTGCGTAGTTTGGGGAAAGAGATGAAGCAATGTGATTGATTCTAGGTCTTTGAGTGCATCCTTTGGAGTATTAAATTCCAGGAATGATGACATCAATGTTGGAATCTAGAATGAATCCTCATCCCAGTAGTCTCAATTACCTCATGCTAATACTCCCACTTCCATTTGATTGAGACTTCAAACAGGATTTTGTAAATTCATGTAATTTGTTATTGAATAGGAATCATGTGAGGTGAATGAGTCGCTAGGTCGTTGGGCCAATTAGACATGCTTTTGCAATATTCTTTTGAAAATCAAGAACTTCTTGGAAACGTTATCTTCCATATCTCCTTTGTTCCAATTACCAGATACCTAGATAATAGAGGAGGGAAGGGGAGTTTTATTGCTAAAAAACAGTGGATCCCGTCCTTGGAACTAGGTTTTTTGTTCACCTGTCCTTGAACTCAACTACTCATCGTCCCTCGCATATGGTCGACTATGCTGGATTGTTGTTTCAGTTTCTTACCCATTATCATCTCACTCCATTATTTTTTCACCTGAAGAGGAGATTGGGGCGAGGGATGATATGAGTAAGGTGCTAAGGATTTTGCATGTTCTTTATTATTACAACTAGAAAAATCTGTCCAGCCCTTTCATTGTCCTTGTGCGTGCCATTGCCTTTTTCAAGTAGTTTGTCAGTCAGTCAGTGAACCCAGATTGGCGGAGTGCGCAGTTCCAGCGTTGTTCCTCTCCTCCTCACCTAAACTCACTGCTCCCAATTCACGAAACTTAGGTTTACTCCTTCAGCTAGTTCAAGTTCAAGTTCAGATGATACTAGACTACAAGAATCTTTCTTCTCGCCTCAACCAATTAGAATCAAGGAAAGGATTAATTAACCGGAAGGTCGGAAATGAGTAGCCCTCCTCCACAGTTCAGGGCTCCGCTCCCTTACATTTCTCCAAAAGAGAATCGAGGGTCCTTGAAGGTACAGGAAGCTCCGATTCTTGGTAAGGAACCCCTCACTCTCACTTTCTTCTTCTCCCAGCCCTTGGGTAGACTCAATCGGCCTTGGGAAGGGTCTCACTCTCCTTGAATTTAAATAAGGCACGAGGGTACTTGCCCTTTCTAGGACACAAACACAAAAAAATACTCTCATTTTCATCAGAAGAAAAATAACTCCATTTTTTTCCCCTAGTATTTTTTTTTGTGCGTTCCGGAGGGTGCAGTGCAGCAGGATGGAAATAGGGGGGGGGGGGGGGGGG
>JABASM010000676.1:3119-19095 GCA_019776545.1 Brachystomella parvula
CCCCCCCCCCCCCCCCCCCCTCTCCGAATCTTTCTTCCATTTCCAATCTTGTGGACCTTATAACCTCTAAAAATTCGAGTTTTTAAAAAAAGAAGCTGGAAGATGTAGCTAGAGTGAGTACGGGCCGTGAGTCTAATAGGACAACGGCGAGGTTAGGAAACGGGTTCGCAAGGTTTAAATATCTTCGACTATTCCAAGGAAATAAGATTTGAAATGAGCGCTGAATTAGCGGTGACTTAAAAGTGGCGGAGGTGGGATATTGGATTCTAATGGATTTAGAGGGTAACTTTGAAAGGGTATGGAGGGGTGAGAATTTCCGGATGAGGGCTTAATTTAAATCTTCCTTTCACCGCATAAAAACTTACTTTAAAATCCCGGTGATCGATACTGAAGAGGGAAGGGTCAGGGGTGACCAGCGACTTTTAAGTTAAATTTAGGTTTAATCAACTCAGCACCATATCCAAAGCAACATATAATTTTTCCAGCTGCCAATGGCCCCTGTGGTGGGAGCGGTTAGGTGGGGCAATCGCTGCTTGGTGCATGGAAATGTGGATAAGAGAGAAAAGAAGCGTCCTTTTCTCTCACCGTAAAACATCATCATCATCATCATTCACTGGCTGAGGGAAAAAGACGCTTTTTTTCTCTCTTATCCACACTTCCATGCACCAAGCAGCAAATGCCCCACCTGATGGCTCCCACCACAGGCGCCATTGACAGCTGGAAAAATTATACGTTGCTTCGGTAGTGTTGAGTTGATTAAGCCTAAATTTAACTTGGAAGTCGCTGGTCACCTCTGGCCCTTCCCTCTTCAGTCCTCAATGGTGCCCTTTTCTGTGAACAAGATGCTCTGAAGTTGATGAAGAATGAAATTGGGAGTCCGTCGAGTGGACATGTTGCCAACTCCAATGGTCCGACAGTACCGCCAAAAAAGAGAAATTTCGACGACCCCGAAGGAGTAGAGACTGAAGACCCCTCCTCCGCTCGACTCACCCAATCACTCAATACATGGAAGCCTGTGCTGCTGCTACGCTACAGGAATTTTCCAAGTCCCTACTACCTTCAGATATTCCTTGCGTCCATCTGGATCCATCTGGCCCAGTATAATGTTAAGTTTTCTAGACGCCAGAAGGATCCGCAGGTAGGAACTAAATTTTTATGGGATGAAATCATTTAAATTAAGACGTCATGATCAAATTCCCATCGCTGCATATCCTTCCAAGGTTCCCCTGGAAATCCGTTAGGATCAAATATCCGGCTAATCAAGCTCAAAGTTGAAGGTATCATTCCCATGGGGCAATCCAAGGTATTTAAACCTTCCGGACCTAAAATTCCTGACTCATGTAACCTCGCGGTGAGCCTAGCACTCAAGCCGGAAGAAAAAACCCTCAATCGCACTCCCTTCCTTGCTGCTCCCTAAAGTTAGGCTAGGTAAGGGCTGAGTATAGTAGCTTATAACCGCCATGCTCAAAAAATGAAAATGGGACTCTGTCATCAGTGTTGCAAGACTAAAGTTTCGTCGAAAGTTTCGTCGCGGGGTGTCTGCGAAAACGAAACCGAAACTTTCGTTTTTTACCAGGAAGAGAAAACGAAACCGAAACTTTCGTTTTTTTCCAGGAAAGGACACGAAACCGAAACCGAAAGTTTCGTCCCGGGGCGTCCGCAGAAACGAAACCGAAACCGAAACTTTCGTTTTTTTTTCGGGAAGAGGAAACGAAACCGAAACTTACGCCGAATTCGCGAAACGAAACTTTCGGCTTGCCACACTGTCTGTCATGTTCAAAATTTTATTCTCTGACCGTTAAGAGGAATGATGGGAAAAGGAAGAGTGGGAGAGGTAGTAAGGTTCCCTTCGGAAATGCTTTAGAGAATTAAATATACTTTTCTTCTAGCCCCACCCGTTTGGATTCTGACACCACTCGAAGAGTCTGTTGAAAAGGGGAAGAGCCTCACCCTTCATTGTCATGTAAAACTCGACTAAGCTTCACTGGAATGATGAGAGTTGCTTTTCATTGTTGTTTCTTTAATTGAGGCCTCGGGTGAGCCACCTCCTCGGGTGACATGGAGGCACAATGGCCGCCCTTTTCTCTCTGATGGACTCAATAGAGTTCTTAAGGACGAAGGGCGGGAGCTCATTGTAAAATCAGCAAGGGAAGGAGACGAGGGAGAGTACGAGTGCCGGGTGGAGAACTCTGGAGGGCACCTCGAATCAGCTGGAAACGTTCGGATTATCTCCGGTTCCAAGCCACTCTTCACCATGGACACAATTTTCAATTCCAGCCTCTCTCATATGTGGGCAAAATAAGATGGAAATGATGAAAGTAAAATAAGATAAGATTAATTTTACAGTTTGAGGAGTGGAGAGTCTTCGGTCCGACTTTTTTGCTCTGCTTCTGGAAGCCCAGCTCCAACAATACTTTGGAGGAAGAACGGATTCCCAGTTACGGAGAACAGGAGAAGGAGCATCCTCCCAGGCGGTGACTTAATTATCCACGGGTTCTCCGTGAGTGAGGACGGGGGCGTCTACACATGCTCAGCCTTCAACGACCACGGGTTCATCACCTCAGACTCCCTCCATCTTGGGGCAGAGGAGGCGAGGATAGAGAGACGAACGGTCGAGACCACGACTCTACTCAACGCCATTTCAGAAGCTAGGAGAGAGGTAGAAGAGGCAGAGAGGGACTCTCTTCAACTTCTCTTTGGAAATAAATCAGGTTAGGAATCCACTCCAACAATCCTCCCTCGGGAGATCCCATCAGAGAGTCAGCCCTATTCAAAAATGGACTTTCCAAGGCCGGAAAATTAAGAGGGAGATTTCTTAAACAAAAGAAAAAGAGCCGGTCAGAGGGAATCTGAAGACACAGTAGGGTGGCTCATATTTCACTTGATGTTTAGATTTCAACCAGTGAAGGTCTAAAAGTCTTCTACTAATTGATATTAAGTAACTCCTGAAAATTTCAGCTCAATCTGTTGAGGTTTAGAGGTGGCGCCCGAGGCTTAAAGATTCCCATTTGATTTGGCTGAGAATCTTGGAGGGGTCTGGAAGAATGCGAATTTCTCGATGACGTCTTAATTATTTTGCAAGATTCTTTCACTTCATGAAAGAGCATTGCTTTCTGAAGAGATCAGCACCCCTAACTCCTGGCCACGGCCAAAAATGGGGAATTGCTGGCCATTTACCTGTCAAGGTCGAACCCACCTGGACAGGTGTTGAGTACATCCAGGTGAAACTTAAGCTAGAATCAATAGATTTTGATGAAACTTGGCATGAGCACTCCTTCAAGGGGTCTGAGTTAGCGGAAACAAGAAATTCTGTCGAAGGTCAACTTCGGTGACCTCAAGGTCACTTCAAGGTCATCTAAAGGTCAAAGTCTTTAATTACTATCTCAAGCTCACTTAAATAGTAAAAAAAAATTTGAATGCTCCTAAAAATGATTCGTTTACCTCTAGAGGTCAAATTTGTTTGTTTGACCTCTAAAGGTCACCGAAGTTGACCTTCGACAGAGTTTCTTGTTCACAAAATAATTAAGACGTCATCGAGAAATTCCCATTCTTCCAGACCCCTCCAAGATTCCCAGCCAAATCAAATGGGAATCTTTAAGCCTCAGGCGCCACCTCTAAACCTCAACCGATTGAGCTGAAATTTTCAGGAGTTACTTATATCAATTAGTAGAAGACGTTTAGACCTTCACTGGTTGAAATCTAAACATCAAGTGAAATATGAGTCACCCTATTGATACAGGCCTCTGCAATTTGAGTACAGAACTTTTAGTACCTCAAATTCCAGCTTTTCTTTGAACTTGTCTAGAAATCCGCTCTCCGTTTGATTTATTTCAACTTGTCCGATTCCCGAATCCAGAAGGAAGAGACGTTGGGCGTTCAGCCGAGATTTACGAGAGAGCACTCCACATAATCTCTAAGCACTCCGAGAAGATGGAATTTGATAAGGAAATCCAAGGTAAGAGAAAGAAATGAGACCTTTGGAAAATATCTTCAACGACAGACGGCCATTTGTTAATTGTCTAGGCAGAGAATTTACGTACGAGAATCTAGAGCTTACTTCGACGCAGCTTGAGCTTCTCAGCAGGTTCTCCGGATGTATTTCTCATGCTCAGCCACGGCGTAACTGTAGCCTTGAGATGTGCTTCCACAGTCGATACAGGACCATCGACGGATCTTGTAACAACCTTGGAGAGCCAAACTGGGGAGGAGCCTACACAACCTTCCAGCGACTTCTCAAATCAAATTATGAGAATGGCTTTAATTTACCCATTGGTAATAAAATTAATCTAAGCCTTTAGACATTACTTTAATTTACTTGATGCTTCTCATTTGAGGGTGGACAAAGGGTAAACTGTACAATGGCTTCCCGAAGCCCCTTCCTCGTCTCCTCTCAACTTCAATTGTGAAAACAGATGAAATCACAGCAGATCACCAGATCACCCACATGGTCATGCAGTGGGGTAGACTCTCTTCTCCTTTAATCTCTAAACATTAAAACCTTTTCCAAACAAAGTTTTGAAATTTCACAGGGCAGTTTTTGGATCATGACTTGGACCACGCACTTCCTTCGCTCTCGGTCGAGTCCTACGGGGAGCGAGTGAGCTGTAGACGAACCTGCACCAATTCACCACCGTAAGCCCACAATTTTTAACTCCAAAACAGAATATTCTTATACACTGATCAAGGCCGTACATGCGCTTCAGTGAGGGCCGTCTTACCGCGCCTTGGTTTACTCACAGTTGTCTCATAAAACTTTCTTGAATTTTCCTCTCAAAAACTTTTTCATACCGACACTGTGGTACACCTTTACCGCCATAACTGCACCCCCCCCCCCCCCCACCCCCCCCCCCCCCCCCCTTCCACACACACACAGGTCTATGTCGCCCTCTCTTTCCGATTTCCCTTGCCGGGCGCTTACTCTGACTCAACTCTTTCTGCTTTTTTTGTTTCCGTGCGCTCGCACAGCCGAGGGAAGAGTAAAAGAGCAGGTGAAAAGGGTGACATGGGTGTGTGTGGGAGCCAGCTATTATGGCGACGCAAATCAATCTTACGGTATAAGAAGCTTTTAACTTGCGTTTCATTCTCTTTTCATTCTTACGTCTATTTTTTGCAATAATTTCTTTTCCAAATTCCTTTGAATTTTTTTTTTTGAGAAATCATTTCTTGAAGTCTTTTTTTACTTTTCCCATTTTTTTTGTTTTGATTTTTCACCTGCACCATGGGATATCGTGATGTGATCTTTACTTCTACAGTGCGCGGAAGAACATTAGCACTATTTGGCCCCATTCTTTGAAGTTAAAGATTTGAAGAGCCCTGAGAGTTGCATTTTTACAAGCCTCGAGCAAGAGAAAACACTCAAATGCAAAAATTTGGAAGATAAAATTGTGTGTGGCAATTTTTTGACGTTTCCTGATTTTTTAGCCCAACTTGTAGTTTTTAGGTGTCCCCCAAAAATCTCCAATCCAAATATCTCCAATACGAATATCTCCAAAAAAAAAAAATCTGCAACCCAAATACTATCCCCTATATAAATATTTTAAAAGGGGGAGTTCTTCTGCTGTTAATTGTAGTACAACGGTATAATGTTTTCGTATTAGATAACCGAGTTGATATTTGGATTGCAGTTTTTGGAGATTTTTGGTGGGAACTTAATCTGTGAGATACTAAACGGTGTCGTCGTGAAGTATCTCCTGAAAAACATACGCTGCTTTTTTGGATGCCATTTAATGGTACATTAAATTAATCGAAGACTACCATTAAAAATGACTTAATTTACCATTACTGAAACTGCCATCTTGTAATTGCAAGTGGTAACATTATGGAATCCTTAAACTGCCATTAACCAATTAGCCATTAGAAATGCTGCCGAAATTCTTTAGTGAGGGCTTCAATTGGCTACGACATCCGTATGAAAACCTAACATTTTTATCTGAAAGTACGCTGTTTCTTCAACTGGCTGTTTAAGGGTGACTCAGAATTATATAATGGTAATCTGGGCATTACTAATGGCAGTTTCAGCCTGAGGCAAATTAAATCAAACCTAATGGCACTTTAAGATTAATCTAATGGCCCGTTAATATTTACCCATCCAAAATCTAAGAAAAAATTGATGAATTTTTAAACCCGGTAAAAAAAATATAGAAAAAATAATCAAATCGTAATTCGTCCAAAAGTTCCGCATCTCCGCC
The DNA here is from genome assembly GCA_019776545.1 of Brachystomella parvula. Taxonomy (NCBI): domain Eukaryota; kingdom Metazoa; phylum Arthropoda; class Collembola; order Poduromorpha; family Brachystomellidae; genus Brachystomella; species Brachystomella parvula. The sequence continues at coordinate 9,308 of JABASM010000676.1, forward strand.
TTAGTGCATTACGTTCGAAGTAGAAAAAATTCATTCTGATTCCGGAATCCAAAATTTTGGAAAAATTGATGAGTTTTTTAAAACCGGGGAAAAAATAGAGGAAAAACAATCATGCCAGCAAATAATTACGAAAAATACAGTAAAAGCTCTATAGGGAATTAATACGATTCCCATGCGTTGCGCTCATCGAAGCTCCTAAAGGAATCCGTGGGTTCTAAAGGCACCAAATATCAGCAAGTCGTTTGCCCTGGGAGCTCGCGCTTATGGGTGTCATTTAGGTCCCTTGCCTCTCATAGGCTCCCACGAGTCAAAGGTATGAGGCTACACTTTTCCCAAAAAAGTCTGGCATAGTCAGTCCATGTGCACACAAGTATTTCCACGCGGGTAACTGCTGAAAAAAAAATTCGCATAAATGTAAACAGTTAATTTTATAGGGAAAGCTGCGCCTTTTACATACAAATGCAAATGGGGCTTGATTACGCCTTGCATTACTCGTCTATTGAGATGACTTCCTTCACTCCTTCCTTATCATTGTCCTTTAATTTAGATTCACTTGTCCTTGTTCCCAGTTAGAAGTTGTCGGAAGAAAGTTTTCCCCGCGAACGTGCCATCATCATCTTCATCACGGCCCTAATTCAAAAAGTGAAAGTAGGAGAAAGTTAGGGGAAGATGTGAGAAGAAGCTAAGCATATCCCAAGCGTATAGGTATGGAGATGCTCTCTCCTATTATTATCTCAGCTGAATTTGATTTGATTTCCTACTAGGTTCATGCATGAGAAGCGGCGGTACTTTTTCCTTAGAGTAAACTCTGTAAGAATCGGGTTTTCAAATCAGTCAACCAGTTGGATCCATCCGAGGAGAAAGAAGTAAAGTAATAGAACTACCTATTCAACATCCACCAGTGAGATCAGCAAAGGAATTCGCGAATTGACTTTTTATTATTCCTAGGCAGAAGGAGAAATCAGGGGAAGAGAATTTTTACCATTTCCTTTTTTCTTCATCCCTTTTCTTCCAGTGTAGAAATAACGTAGGGCTTTTACTCCTTTCTTGGTTTTGAGCTTTCTCAGTTTTATTTCCTACTAAGGGAAAATGCTCTTTACTTTTCTTTCTTCTTGAAAGTGAAAGAAAAAAAGGAGAAGGAACCAATCTTTTGGCGACAAGGACTTGGGATCATGAATGGGAGAGGAAGGAAAAGTCTCTCACTTTTATCCTTTGAAATTTCAGCAGTCAGAACCAAATAAGTTTTTTATGCATTGAAACAACCTAGTTGGATTCAATTCATCTGAAAACTTCAATGAAACAAATTCCCTTCGTCCCTTGCATTAAAGTAATTGGCTTCAGACAAATGACCGTCGAATTTGCATCGTTCTTCTGATAGAAGCATACGGAGAGAATCAAAAATAAATTCTAGTGCTTTGACTCGAGTGGGTGAATTGAATTGTCAGCACCCATCGCTTCGCTCACTCAAATTAGCAAATAATGATTACAGCAAAACACGCTGTTTTTTTTTGTAAAACAGCGTATTGCTAAAAATTTTAATCAGGCTGTACAAGAATTTAGATAAATGATTATGCATTTAAATCTTTTTTTTTTCGTCCACTTTCTTTTTTAATTTTCGGAAGTGTCCTAAAATCTCCTTCAAACTTTATTAGCGAAAATAATCTAATTATTATCGAAATAAAGTTCCACTCGACTAAAGTATTTTGTTTTAATTTTAAGTGAATAAATCAGCAGGTAAAGTAAACACGTACAATTAATTAATTTCGTTTTTTCTTTTTCTTTTGTAAAATACTTTTTTGCCGGATTTTCAACTCTTGTTTTCAGTTTCAGTTTGATCTGAGATGAAGCAATTTTAAGGAAAAAAAATTCTATGCAGAAAACCATACATTTATAAAGATTTCTGATGCTTTTCTTAAATTCTGAGCTTAAGTCAAATGCGGCTCAAAGTTTTCACGACAATTATTTTCTAGTTTTTTATTATACTTGATTTGAGTTTTATAAAGCTTGGAATTTAGGCAGTCAGAAAAAAAGATGGTGGGTGGGGATTTTCCAATTTTCTCCATTTCTTAAAATTATTAGGGAAGTGAAACTCTTTTCATAATTCACGAGGCCAAAATGATTAAATTTTTAAATTTTTCAACAAGTTTCTACTACTAAAAGCTTTTCCAACCGCATTCCTGGGAAGGCAGTCCTCGAAGGAGAAAGTTAGAAATTATGTTGCATAATTAACAGAATAATCGGAAATCGATACTCAAGTTCTCAGCTCTGACTCTTTCAGCTTTGACTTTACAAAATTCAAGCCTGAATCTGACGCGGAGTTGGAACTTTCATTCATTTCCAAGCTAATATCGACCTCCACTAAAACATTCAATTACCTGGAAACACTCTGATGCATCGGTATTTCACCACCAGCACGAATATGGCGAGAAGCTTTAATAGAATTTCTCTGTAGGGAGCTAAATAGGGGGGCTGATTTCTGTATTAAGCTTTTTCATTAGTTTGGAGGACCAAGGAAATTAAGGAAATCGATTCAATTGCATAATTTCCAGTTCCCTAGTTGATCTAATTTGGACTCATTGTGTTTCAGGTAGAGCAGGGCCAGGGGGTGGTATAGTACCGGTTCAGCCATGAGTTTGCTATGAGTTCTCTTTGAAAGAAGGGGGTTGTGCGCAGGGGCTCCTCATCAGAAAAAAAAGTTTTGATGCTCGAAGATTTGGGTAGATGAAGAGGATGCTCGTGAGCTCGTCCCGTCAGTTTCTCAAATACAGTCAGAGGAGAGGGGTCACGTCAACTTCTGATCATAAGAAATACATAGGAAGAGTCTTTAGAACATTAACATTTTCCAAGATCTGATTCTAACCTTAGGAAATTCAAAAAAATTTAGTTTTGGAAATTCAAGCAAAAATTTTGTTACCAAGCCTGAGTTTTGGCTAAGGTTATCCAAGACTGTGTTTGAAGAAAAGATTTGAGCTGGGACGTGCATTCGGAGTGTCAACTTTGAGATACAGATCTTCAGAAGCGTAATTACCATCATGACTTGACAGAAGTGAGTGTGAAAGTGGAGATTCAAAAGATAAATACGATTATTTTCTGTGAAAGAAAAGAAGGAAATTGAGGATTCAGGTCGTCAACCTTTCTTCTTTTCCATCAATCAGTCAACACTGCAGAGGTCATTTTTTTAGATCACTTTACTTCAAGTTCTTCAAACGAGGTGAGGATTCTAAAACGAGCCCTTGTTTTTATTACGTTATTTGAATCTCATTATTTTTATATTCCCTATTTTCTATTTTTTTCTAGAAAGATCTGAGGAAAAAAAAACGGATCCGATATCATCCAATTTCAGTCCTTCCAATTCATCTCTCTCCCTGCATCTGTTTCATTTTCTCCAAATGTGAAAATTGAACAAGGAACCTTGAAGTGAAAGAAAAACTGTTCACAACTTTCTCCATTTTCTCTTTTTCTTCTTCAGACTTATACTATTGAGCAGAGAGTCTCTGATCCTTCACCAGGGAGTTGGAAATGTGACAGTTTCGCAGAAAAGCCTAGCAAAAAAAGAAGAAAGTCATCCCAGAATTCTCTTCAGAAAAAATATCTTGATGGAATGTGGAGAAAGTCAGAGATTCCGTAGAAACTGTCCATTACTCTAAATTGAAGCTCAGGGATGATGATGGCACGTGGAATTTTCGGGTCGGACTCTCTACCTCTTTTCTTCATCTTGACGCTAGTGACATTTTGGTGGGACGGAGGTGGAGCGAGAGCCAATAGTGATATTGAGTCGTGTAATTTGATAGAATCCGGAGGACCCCAGAAAAAATTCCTTCGTCATCACAACCCTGCAGAGTCAAATGGGTTTGAGAATTTTGGAAGTGGCTTGACCGAGATGAGTCGAATTAAGGTCAGTTCCCACAACGCTGGAAAATCCGAGGGAGCTGACGAAGAAGACCATGTTCTCTGTCACATCCGAACCCTCCAGCCAGAATTAGACTTTGAAAATCTCACTTCCCATCTCCCCTTCCCCATGGAGAAGACCAATGTTCTCCGAGTCGTTTGTAATGACGTCCTCTTCTTTGAGTCCATCCTCAGCCCTGAGCAGTTGACCGGGTTCAGTGAACTCTATGACCTCTCAATTGAAAAATGTAAAATCAAGTACGTCCCTAGTGAGAGTTTTGTTGGGCTCCAGCATCTCAAGCGTCTCCGCCTCAATACCGGTAACTCGGACTGGGCTGCCCGGTCCCTGGAATTGTCAGTTGGAGCCTTTGAGAACGTGCCCTCACTCCAGAGCCTCGACTTAGGGTTCAATCATATGTGGTCCTTACCTGAGAAGCTCCTGTGCCAACTCGACTACTTACAATCACTCAACTTGACTTATAATCTACTGAGTGATATTGACGACCTTGGAATCCCTGCCGTCCTTTCCCCCAAAATCACAACCCTTCGCTCTCGGAGTGAGAGCCGTGAATCCAGTACCAGTGCATCATGTCTTTCCGAGTTGAAATTCCTCGACTTGTCACATAATACTCTGAGGCGACTTGGGTCGAGGCGTCTGGAGAGGATGCGACGACTAGAAGATCTCAGACTCCAGTACAACTGGATGGAGGAATTGGATGATGAAGGATTTTTTGGACTCGCTAACCTCAAGTCCCTCAATTTATCATCCAATCGCCTCGTTGCCCTCCCGGCCGGACTCTTTCAACCGTGTAAACAGTTGAGAAGCCTGGACCTTCGAAATAATTCACTCACATCACTCTCCCCTGGACTCCTCTCAGGTTTGGAATGGCTCGTTGTACTTGATTTGAGTAAGAATTCACTTTCCAGCCAATGGATAACGGCAGATGCGTTTTCTGGACTCGTTCGACTCGTCATCCTCAGCTTGTCATCCAATCAACTCACCCACTTGACTTCAGGAACTTTTAGTGATCTCTACACCCTCCAGGTCCTCGACCTTGAGAATAATCTCATCTCCTCAATCGCTGACTCTACTTTTATGCCAATGAGTAATCTCCATTCGTTGAACCTGGGGAGAAATAAGCTTGTTTCAATTACCCCGCAGATGTTCAATGGGGTTTGGGTTCTCCATAAATTGATTCTGGACTATAATCAATTAGCGGTGATTGAATCCGGGTCACTGAGGAACTGTACGAGCCTGAGTGATTTGGGGTTAGTGGGGAACCAGCTAACGGAAGTCCCTCCAGCACTCCGTGGTCTCCAACTCTTGAAGACACTTGACTTGGGGGAAAACCGTATCACGACCCTCACTAATGAGTCCTTCCAGGGAATGAGCCAGTTGTACGGACTCCGACTCGTTGACAACCAGCTAACGGAAATCCCTAAGGGCGTCTGTGACCCAATCCCAGCCCTACGTGTATTCAACATAGCCCAAAATAAAATCAATAGAAGTAGCCTCTACTGCCTTTATCTCGTGTCCAGAGCTCCGTGTCCTTCGTCTTGACTCAAATTCCCTTGAGAATCTTCCCTCGACATTATCACCACAGCTTCCGAAGCTCCTCTGGCTCAACGTCTCTGAAAACTCAATACGACGGGCAGATTTTTCTCTTCTTCCTTCATCCCTGGAGTGGTTTGACGTAAGTCACAACCAGTTGGAGTCACTTGGAGGGGCCTGGAAAGGGGAGCAGTCTCAAAAATCAAGCCCCCACCCCCTCACCGCATTCCCACCATCACAATTCTCGGCTTCGCGTCGTTGACGCCTCGCACAACCTCATCACGCAGTTGGATCTGAACGGCGTCCCACCGGCTCTTGACCGCCTGACGCTAAGCTACAACCGCCTAACCAAAATTTGGCCGGACACGTTCAGCAGGTCAGCCCACCTCCGTCGGGTGGATTTAATTGGGAATCAGTTAGAGAGTATCCCACTTACTGCTATCAGATTTGGGCAAATCCCCCATGGGAAACCCCTACCTGAGTTCTTCCTAGGGGGGAACCCTTTTCTCTGTGACTGCGAAATGGAGTGGCTCCTCAGAATCAGTCAGCTAAGTACCACTCGTCAGTATCCCCTTGTCCTGGACCTGGATGCTGTCGTCTGTCGCCTCTCCTACACCCGCTCAACGACCCACGTCCCACTCCCAGAAATCAAGCCACGGAACTTTCTCTGCCCCTACACTTTTCATTGTTTTCAAACTTGTCAGTGCTGTGAGTTTGACGCCTGTGACTGCTCCATGACCTGCCCGCCAGGGTGCCGCTGCTTCCACGGAGACTCGTGGACAGCCAATGTTGTTGACTGTGCAAATTCAAATTACACTGAGGTACCCTCCAGAATCCCAATGGACTCAACTCAGGCCTACCTCGATGGAAACTCAATTCCGGTGTTGAAGAGTCACAGTTTTATTGGTCGTAAAAGTCTGAGGATCCTTTTCCTCAATTCCAGTCGGATCGAGACAATAAGCAATAAATCTATTTAATGGACTCCAGTCGCTTGAGATTCTTCATTTGGAGAAGAATCGAATATCCAAGCTCCATGGATACGAGTTTGATCATCTGAATAAGCTGAGGGAGCTCTACCTCCAGGATAATTACATTTCCAGCATTAGCAACTCAACTTTTCTCTCACTCAAAGAACTGGAGATACTGAGGCTTGAATGGGAATCGGATCTCCGTTTTTACCGTGTGGCAGCTCAGCCTAAATCCGTACCTCGTGGAAATTGGGCTTGGGAGGAACGAGTGGAACTGTGACTGCCAGTTTCTCCATCAGCTCTACGGATGGGTGACAGACAACTCCAAAAAAATCACTGACCTCGCTGAGGTACGCTGTGTATGGAACACGACCCACGAGCCGGGTCCACATCTCCTCGACTACAACACAACGTGTGGGACGAGCTGGGCTATGATTCAAGGAGGATTCGAGAGATTTAGCTTCAATTCAATTCTACCGATTGTCCTGGCTGTGGCCTCAGCCGTTATTTTCATCACTTTCGTCATAGCCGTCGTGTTTTTCTGCAGGGAGAATGTGAGACTATGGATTTACAACTACGCAGGCGTGAGACTCTGTAGTGGGGGTGGGGGGTACAGTGAGGGTGAGAAGTCATACGACGCCTACCTGGTCTACAGTCAGAAGGATGAGGAATTTGTATCAGCGAGAATCGCTGATGAGCTCGAGACGGGAGAAAACTATAGGCTCTGTCTCCACTACAGGGATTTGATTAGTGAAAGTGGGGACTTGAAGGAGACAATGAGCGGTGCACTCCAGAAACTCAAAGTGTCTCGTAGTATTTCTCTCGAGGAACTTTTTTCAAGGGGAGTGGACAAGTGGGGAGTACCGAGGAGCATTTCATGGATTGTTAAAGTCCTGTGGTTCTAGGAAAATTCAAGGTCCTCAAAATGTGGTCCTTATCTTCATTGAGGACCTCCCAGAGGAGGAGCTTAGTCCAGACATTTCCTCATGGATTCGTAACAGTAGTCGGCTCCTCCCCCTGAAGTGGAGCGATAAGAAGTTCTGGTCAAAGTTCAAATACTCGCTCCCTGACCCATCGTCTCACTACCACTCGAATATTACGAGCCACACGACTACCTCTTCAGCATCCTCGAGTGAGCGTGCTCCTAGTGGGTGTGGGAAATATTACCCTGAAAATCAGGGTAACGAGCAGGAGGTTCAGAATCCAAAGTACTGGACATATGCTCCTGCAGCATCGAACTTTGTGGCTCTCCCGCCAAAATATGGGACTGGGGCTTACTATGCTGGTGGGACACCTGGCGTCCTCACGACACTCACCCGGAACCAGTTACCACCTCAAGCTCCTCCTACCAACGGCCCTGAGGGATTCGAGGGTAGCAGCAGTAGTACAGAAATTCCGTCGTTCCTATTCCAGCCTAATGAGAAGTCCCCAGTGCCCCTGGGAAATTTCGGGAAGGGTCCTCACTCAACAGGGCCCACCGGTGAAAGTTACCTGAGTCTCGAGGGTGAGCATGTCTACTCGACCCTTGACCCTCCTAGTCCACTCCAGCTACCAAATGGATACAGCTACACCCCCTCCCCACAGTGGCACCCCCACCATCCATCCTACCCCCAGTCCAAGCCACCAATCAATTTCTCATCTTCCCCAAAACCAAAGGTCCGTGCGAGGAAGTCAAAGGACGGGCCAGCTACTCCCAGCGCTACTGGGACTGTTCAAACCTACTTAGTTTAATCATCTCCCTTTGTGATATTATGGCAAATTTACTCCCATCGTGTCAGTTCCCAACGCCATGAGTGTTGACAGGTTGGTTTTTCTTCTCATGTCACCCGTAGGACGGTATGACAGGATAATGACTATTGGCAGTGGGCAGGGGACGCATAACGCCATTTTTTTCTCTTCTTATTATCAATTATGTATTTCAGAAACTTTTGCCAAAAAAATAAGTCTATTTTGGTATTTAATTAACTGCCATCGGGAGGAATTCATCTCACTTTTTTTTCTACTCATTTTTAATTAGAGTAATTAATTATTATTAATATGAACCTTGTTTTTTATTTTGTCTCGCATAATAAGGCCAATTTACTTATACATAAAATCTACTGTACTTACAAAATAGACTGAATCACAAATACCGAAAAAGCTAATTTTTTTTGGCATTATTCGCCATGTACTAATAGCTCCTGCTGACGCTGACTCTACTTTTAGAAAAGAAAAATCGCAACAATAAGAGTTACTAATAATAATTTAATAATAATTAACAATATAATTACAGAAAAATGCTATTGTTGTTACATATTTAGTGAATTGAAGGAGATTGGAGCTGACTTTTAAAGGAAAATAAGGGATTCGCTCACGTAATAGGCTTAATTAAATTCGCTACTTTGATTATTGCTAATAAATTAGTCGACGATCACAAAAATCCAGAAAAAGTAGAGAGTCGTAATTCAAATTAATAAATTTTCCTGAAAATATAAGTCAACACTAATAAGCTTTCGTCCAATACGGCGATTTCATTCAAAAATAAATTAAAACTGTACACGTTTGAGTTTGAAAACCGCACCCCAATAGCTGACCTTAAGAAATTTGTAATTTGAAAAATTATTTGATTTTTATTGAACGGTGAGCTTTGTCAGTCCGCTCATCCTCTATTACTAATTTTCTTAATTTTCTCCAAATTATGGAAAAGAAACTACCCCATTTGAAATCTTTATTTGAACCAAATATGGCTAGATACTGTTGAATTTTCTCCTTATTTTCCGATTCCCTTTTTTGCACTTTGGCACTTTGGCAGAATCCCATTTCACTACTAGTTTATTCGCCTAAATGGTTTTAGAAATGGATATTTTGTGGGTATAGCTGCCCTGACTCTCATTTTTACTGTTATGTCTTTTGAAAATGTAAGCTGGAGAGAGGTCGTGCCTACTCCAGTTTTCCAGGAGATTTTAGAGAAATTGGACTACTGGAGTGTGTGTGTGTATATGGACTAATGGGAGAGAAGAAGGGCAAAGAGGAAAATAGGATAGAACAACACGAGAAGAAATCTAACAAGATATAAATTGGGAGAGAGTGACATGAACAAGGGACATGTATATACAAGGACCTCTTCCTTTGTCTAAACTTCCACAGCAATGGAGCCTAGAGGAAAACACTCAAATGAGGAAAATGGGCCTTCTAACCAATCCATTTCCATGTGGCCTAGGAAGGAAATGGAAGAGGAAAAACCTAATCAATGGAAGTCAGGGCTTCCAAGAGGGAGTTTGTGATAAGGGAGATGCGAGAGACCTTCCAGGAAACAAGATTCCTTCACTAGTCTCCACAGGAAAAACAGAGATTCCCTAGCAGTCTCTACGTTCTGTACATGTCTAACCCCTTCCCCCCCC
>JABASM010000677.1:0-19913 GCA_019776545.1 Brachystomella parvula
GAGGGTTAAAGGGATTAGAATTCAGAATCATGTATGGAAACCCAATCCCGAGCGCACATGTCCTACATTTAAAAATCCTCTGGCTCGCCATGCCAGATGCTTCCAGTAGTGTCAATTTACGAATTAGTCAAGAAAACCAGATTTTTATCAGTAGTAGAGTTCAACAATCTTCACTTTCGCGCTTTCTGTCCGACTTGCTTTTCTACTACTCTAATTTTTAGCCCAAGATTGATGAGCGCACCTTTCTACTTTCCTTTTTTCCTTCTTCATTTTCTCATTTTTCACAGGTCAATGACCTTGACTTCACACATCCTGTACAAATATTCGGATGGAAATGCAAAATTCTCATGATGTGTAGGTACTTGGCATGAAAAATGACAAGCAGCTGCTAGGTCAAGGTTCATGAGCAGACATCGATCATACAAACTGATTTCGTTATGCCTACGTGGTTTAGCGCACGGACAACTTTAAGCATTGGATCCGCCCACTACGTCTTTGCTTGCCCACATACCACACGTCACATTGGGCTATCTGAAGGCGATTGACATGTCGTAGCTGCTTTATTGGTGTAGACGAATGGATAACATAACACACTTATAGCGAAATTCATGTCCAAAAGCAGCTACGGCACAGTAAATCGTCTTCAGGTACGCGTGGCACCTCTAACTTATTTTAAGACGTATATAGAGGACGGATCCAATAGATGCGAGCGTAAAGACCCGCTACCGTAAGTAAGAACAACGAAAAAAACAGTGCGTTAGCGGCTAGCGAGTGGTAGCAATGGCCGTTTTTGCCCTATGAAAGTGTCCCGTACGCCTGCTTATAGTATTTCACGGTGGTCAACCACTGACCACCGTGATTAAAGATTTCCAGAAATTAAAAAAAAATAAGTAGTCTAGAAAAGTGAGAAAGGAGCTCTGGGGTTACTTTCTTTCTTTTTCTTTTCTACTTTTCTGCTGTTCTCTAGCAACCAATCCGGAGTGAGACTCCTCCTCTTTAAATGACGTCACAAAAGTAAAGTAGCGCGAAATAGAAAAAGCGAAGATTGTTGAACTCTACTATTGATAATACTAAATTTTTCCTAATTTCCATCTGAGCTTTCCATCTGTGTTTTCATTTATTTCCTATCTGCATATTAATTTTTTCCATCTGTGATTTAAATGTATCTCATATTTGATCCTGCTTCTACTATTTCAAATACTTCCTATGTAGTTAAAAAAATTAAAGTGCCTTTACTCATTTTCATTTCATATTTTTTAACAATTTTCAGCGCCCGAATTCAAGCTGTAGTTGGGAGTTTTCCTTAAAACCAGCTAGCAACGCATTTGCCGAGATTTTGACCTGACATAAGATTTTTTTTAATTTACGAACCTATCAGAAAGTTTTGTGAAACAAATAAAGGACACTAAAATTTTATTTCCCTTTTTGTTTAACAATTAAATTGGAATGGAGCTTTAATTCAAACAAACCTGTGACGTTCTCTACATTGTTTTGAATCGCAGTTAATCACATTTAATTGTTGAGTTTTAGTTAAAAAGATGAGGGCTTGTTTAGAGAAATATGACACTTTTTTCTCAAAATAAACGAGAAAAGTAGAGGAGAAAGTAAACTGAAATCAGTATAATCAAGGTCTCCTCCTTGATTGACACATGTTAATCACGGCAAACTGAATTTTGAGTAGCAGAAGTTAAAGTAGGTGATTACAAGTCCTTCCATTTGTCGCTTTCAATCCCATTATTTCCTAGTTTACATACTTGGCTCCGAATTCTTGTAAAACGAGATTTTTGGAGGGTGATCTCTAGGAGAAGAAGAGCCCCGAGTGGAATGCTCTGTGGCTGAGTAATATCTTCGCAGGGGCAGAGAGGAAGATCCTACTTGAATTAAATGAGACCAAAGATAGAACCCCATCCTGCGCCTTCCCTCCCTTCAATCGAAATTTAATCGAGAGTTTATCATGTGAAATATTTGAAATACTTGACGCCTAGCATTAATTCAATCCGAGGACTCATTTCACCCATATTTTCCCCTCAGCTTCCTCTAACTTTTATTTATAATCAAGAAGTAGCTGGTTTTATTTTGCTCTGCTGACACAGAAAGTAGCCAGTTTATTATGGGGCCTCATCTTCTTTTTCTTCTGTCCGGCCCACCTAAAAATCGAATTCATGTAAACCTGTTACCTCGTCAGACCAGACTCACTTACACAATTTTTTTATGAGATTGATCTTTAGTAGGTAAGTCATGGATCCTTCCTTTCGTCAGTCCTATCCTCGGTCAGTTGGGCTCAAATATTCCTTGGGAGTGCTTCACAATTAAGTCTCCGTTAATTTACGGATTTCTTAAGGTGTGCCTCTGGTCCTCAAGTTTCTTCGCTGTATATACGGAGACGGAGATCCTTTCTTTTCTTCAAGAAAAGTTCCCAGTGTTCCTTTAGCTGGGCTAAGTTTGGGAAGGAGTTAGTTGGAACTTTTTTTCAGGTAAATTCTTAGCAAGAAATATTTTAAATCAAACCGCGGGGAATCGGTTTAAGCGACGTGAGACGATTTACTCCAGCATTTCCGTTGCTTTTGACTTATTTTGTTTTCTAAATAAAGGAAGGCAAGCTTCAAGCAGAGCAGATTTCTCAAAAGATTCTTCTAAAAATTATAACTACATTTATAAATATAAAATGTTTCTTCGTATGATAAAATACTACCATAAATACCGTTTTCACGCGTTGTACCCTAAGTTTTTGTAATCAAACCTTGAAGTTGTACACCTGCAAATTAAAAAAAAAAATATTATTTTCTTTTCTTTAATTTGTGAAAAATTCGAGGCTATTTTCTAGCAATCCTAGAACGAACGCAGTCTTGACAAAATCCTCAAGTGATAAAAAAAAACTGGAGAAGCCATCATTAGTTTGGTGAGCAAATAGAAATCAGGCAAAAACTTTTTTCTGCAGCCCTATCCTTACTTGAAATGATGCCAAAAAGTTATAGGGTAAACGGAAGCTCAGGCCAAAAAAATGAATAAATAAAATGGATAGCATTTTTTAAAACATTGAAACTAAATATTTATAAATACAGTAGGTAACTCGCTTTTATCGGCCGAGAGAAAAAAGGAGACCATATTTATTTTTCCAAAAATGGTCTAAGTCATTCAACAGTATGAGACGAATCTCCGTGAAAATTTTATTTCAAGTTTAACGCCAACACAGGAGCCCAAGAAGTTAAAACTAATCGATAAAATGGGTTTCCGAATGGGAATACATACTGTACTATCATTCATAAGCAAGTATTCTCCATCTAAAATGTCTAAAAAAAAATTCTGAACTTCTCATAATGTTTAGAAAACAAAACTTTAATTAAAAATGAAGTCCCGAATTCCTGACAGATAATGGGAATTTTTAATTTTCATGAATTTATTGCAGATCACACATTCAAAATGAATTGGAAGATGCCAGGGCTGATTTTCCTTGTATGCCTCTCCGCTGCATTAGGAAAATCAGTAAGCTCCTACAGTGAAAATCCTGTTGAGGGCTTGATCCGTCCTTTTAAGAGAGACCTTCATCCTAAAGTTGTTGTAGAGCCATTTAGTAGCTTTGGAAAAATTCGTGAGCCAAAAAGGTACAGCTCTGGTTCACAGCAACCGAAGAATGGACCACTCCCGGACCCAGTAAGAATTTCATCATCTCCGATTGAGATTAACAATGGAAGACGGAGGGAGACTGAAGCCAATGCATTTCCAAAACGAATTCATAAGAGGCAAATCCTGGTTCAGGATTTAGCTGCAGCTCAGAATCAGCAGCAAGTCCTCTACTACTCCCCCCAGCCCCAAGCCCAGCAGTACACAATCCACCAGGACCCTGGAACTGGAGCAATCTACGCCACCCCTGCCCCCATGCACGCTCACTCCGTCACACCCATGCCCTCCACTCAAAATCAGATGTTTGTTCTGCAGCCTGATGGAAGCTATGCTCCTATGGGATACCCGCCTTCTCGGTTTTTCTCACGGGCAGGTGAATCTGGGCAACAAAAGGAAGATCAGACCGCAGAAGCGTCTATCGTTTCACCCCTTGTCGTTCCCCCGCCTTCCAAGCCAAACGTATCAATCGCAAGTCACGCTGATCCCCAGACTCAGCAAAGTTCCAAGAAACAAGAGCAAAAATCCCAGCAGCAGATTCAGTATGAGGAGGCTCAGGAAGCCCTGCAAAACGTCATCAAAGAGCAGGCTCTCCAACAGGCCCAGCAACAACGCCAGCAACAATTTCAACAGCAACTCCAACAAGCACAAGCTGCGCAGGAGCGATTACAACAAGCACAAGCTGCTCAATTACAACAAGCCCAAACTGCTCAACTTCAACAAGCTCAACAAGAACAGCTCCAGCAACAAGTCTTACAACAAATTCAACAGGCGCATGCGCAGCAAGTTCAAGCACAGCAAGTCCAGCAAATTTCTGAGGCCCCACCAGGCACGATTTTACTTTCTCCAGGATCCTCTACAATTGTTCAGACTCCCATTCAGCCAGAGACACAACAAAATACTCAGTTTTTCCAAGTCCAGCATCAGCAGCAAATACCCGTACAGCAGTCTCAGGTACAACAAATCCTCGTTTTTTTTTTCTTTTATTTTTTTTCTCAAGAATTAAGAATTTAGAGCAACCGTTTTCCCTTTTGCTTTACTGAATTTTCTGTTTCCTATCGACGAGAGCGATGTATCCCATTGCTCAAACTTCTTTCGTGCAAAGAAATAATTCAGATTTCAAAATTTGAAAATTCAAACCATAGGCTTTACAAAATTTAAGAAATTAAAACATTGAAAATTCGAAAAGTTCAATCTTAAATTGTATTTGAAATTTTAAATGAAATTTAAAAAAATTGAAATTTTTAGGAAAACCCATAAGTTTAAATCAAATTCATGAAAAAATTTTTTAAAGAAAACTCGAAAAATTAGGGAAATTAAACTGTAAAAATTCCAGGCTCAAAAGCTTATTTTCGGAAACCCAAAACCTAGGCCTAGACAGCTAACGCTTCAATCAGAAATGGCGTTGGTCGAGTCCTGTAATTTTTGGCTTTTATGCTAAGAAATAATTTCAATAAATTCTCATTCCAAAGATTCCTGACCTAAAATCTGACATAAGATCCTTGGTACCATCCCTCACCTCTGGGTACAATTACAAAGTTTTATGTTGAAATTCAATCAACAAATCTGCAGTTTTGTTTTATAGATTTGTATCGCTCGGGCAGGACAATAGCCAATTAAATTTAATACAAACACTCTAAAAAAAACCCACAGAACCGTTGAGGAACTTACACTTTTCAGATTCCTGGAATTCTTATTTTTCTCCTTCACAGAAATTATTGTCGCTGCAGTTTCTTCACAGCAGACAAGTACACTACCAGCGTTCGAATTCACTTTTCGGCCGCAGTGTTGTTCACTTTAACTTATTTTATTCACTCGCTACTTAATCTCCCGAACGACACATTTCAGCCAATTTTCCATATCTTTTTTTCCAAGTTGTGATTCAAAAGATTTTTCCTGTACAAGTTTTCAACTTAAATTTTTATTATTTCTCTACAGGTGCCCATACAAGCAATTTACCAGCAAAACGGTCAGACTTACATAATCCCCCAGAAGCCCACTGAAATACGACCAGAAGAAAAAGGAGCCCAGGGACAGCAAAAACCACATCCTGCCAATAACTTCGTAATCCGACACCAAACCTACGTGGCAGGTCCAGGTGGTCAAACATTTTCAGTTCCAGTCCCATTCCCAGTGGAGGAAGGTCAAGAGCAGGGTTCAGGAGAGGAACACTCTGGAGAAGAAAAAGAAAGAAGACGAGAGGGTGAGAGAGGAAGCAGGGAAGGAAGCCATGAAGATGGGGACCACCGTCAAAAACGCCCCAAGCCCCACCCCCGCCCCATCAGCTCCTTCATGCGGAGAGTCATGGATGCCTTCAGCGTCCGTGGGGATGCCATGGAGCGAGTTGAAACAAACATTGCACTTCCAATCCTTGCTTCAACCGGAGTATTTTTTGGGCTCGGAGCCCTTGCAGCAGGCTGGTACTTATCAAATGGAAATCGTGAAGTTGGGATTTTACGGAGAACTGGGAAGCCCGTAGCCCCCGGCATGCCGAACATAAAAAGAATTCGACGAGACATGAACCCTGCACCGGAAGTTGATCAAGCCACTTTTTTCCAAACAATTATTCAGCAGGCCATTGAGAAGCAGCAGCAGCAGTACGACGACAATGGTGAGCCATTGAGCGACCCAACCAATGAACAGCAAGAACCGCCTCAGAAATTCACATACTCAAAATATGGCGGGCGGCCTTCAAAACCTCATAATCGAAACGACGTGGATGAGTACCAGCAAAGTTCCCAAAATTCCAAGGTCTCACACCCGCCTATTCAAAATAAGTCGTGGCTTGGATCAAGGCAAGCTCTTAACTTTGCTAAAGTTGCCATCCCTGCAATAATTCTTGGTGGGGCTGTAATTGCTATTGGGGTGTTAATTTTCGGTTGGTACATTAGTGGTAGCAACCGTGAAATTGCTTTCCTTGAGCCCTCTGCCTATTCTCGCCGTAAGCGAGACTTGACAACTACAGCACTCACGGACGGCTGGGTTCAGCGTGTCCTCACCTCAATCCATGAGAATCCGTTTGAGAAGAGAGTCGGAGAAGAGAATTTCTTGAGTGACCTTGACACAAGTAAAGACAATAACCTCGAATATCATGCTAACCTATCCGACGCAGTCGTCGCCGTCTCCCTGGCTGTCGTCGCCTTCTTCTCGCTCATGGGTATAGTTCTCGCATGGTTTTTTTCAGAGAATGAGAAATCACAGCTGGGCATACAGGGGCCCTATGGCTTTGGTGGCTGGCCTAACAATTACTACCGCAGTTATGCAAGAACAAAACGCTCAACTAATCCAAATGATTTAAATTCCGGTCATCTCGTTCACAATCCATCGTTTCTCGACTCAATCCTCACGAATTTGGAAGTGAGTCAAAATAGCTTCATCTCAAAACTACGGGAGACGGGCTACTCCAAGTGGCAAGAGACTCCCTGTGCTAAGAGAATCTTCTGCGACGTGATGTCTGCTCAGACTGATGATACGATTATTGCCATGGAGAAAAGAATGGCCACCTTCATCTCAATGTGAGTTAAAAACCTCCTTCATTTCTCATTCCTCTGTGCGCAGTGCGCAGCCTCAGGCACAACTTGCGTGTTACGGTTTCGGGAATCCGGTTTTGCTCCAAGACTTCCAAATCGCAATTGCGAGCTCCGCTTGCGGTTCCCGTCGAGGAGAAAATGTAATTTAGGCTCTTGCACCTGTCGCAATCAAAATAGGAAACGCTGCTGCCTGTGCGATGCTTCAAAGCGTTCATTTTGAATTTTGAATCACGCCTACCTCATGTACCCGAATGCTGTACGACGGATTTACGATCTAACGTAATTAGCAGGGTAGGGAGAAATTTGAATTTTTTTTAACTAACCATGCGTGTGTGTAGCCAGTGAAGAAAAATAAGCAATTAACCAGGCAGAAAAAATTGAAAATTGTACAGATCAAGTCAATTCTAACTGCAGAGTTTGATTCCCGCCTTTCGAATCCTGCTAGTGGGTCCCTCGCCTCTGAAGTTTGGGCCTTGGCAGCCGGATTTGAAAGGCGGGAATCAAAATCTGCAGTTAGAATAGTTTTGATCTGTAGAGAAACGGTTGCACTGTAAAGCGATTTTTAAGGAATTCCTTGATTAAAATGAAAAGACAAGGGATATCCAGAAAAGATTTTCTAAAAAATGGCTTTGCAGCTACCAAACCAAGTAAGAAAAAAGATAAGAAAAATTTGAATAAAGCTGTAATTTGTTTAAACAGGAATAAAACTTTCTCGACCTCGAAATTCAAATAGCGCAAAACTTTCAGAATAGCAGCATCCTGTAGATTAATTTAATTATCTACAGACAAGGAACAGAAGCACCTTCATTTTTCAGTTATAGCTTCCTTGAAATTTCCCTGAAACCGGAGTACGGTAAAAACTGAAAGTTCTTAAGGTGAAAAGTTAAAATACACGAGAAAATTTCGGATATTGTTTTCTCTAAATTCAAGGAGGGTTACAGAGATTCATAGAGTTCAATCTCATAATTTGCATAGTGTCTTATGGTACCTGAACTCGTAATCAAAAACTAATCCTTTGAATACAGAACGTGATCGATAACTTACACAACCGCATAAAGTTTAGTTTCAATTCTTGTCCTCCTTTCAAGTAGTTCAAACCTCAATGGAGATTCAAATACTAGGACAATAATAAAATGTGGACCACAAATGAATCAGTTAAACTTGCAGCCGAAAAAAAAACCAGAAAAACGGAATCCTCTTCTTTTCATTGTTAACAAGTGAATCAGGAAAATTGATCATGAATGTCCGTGTATCCAATAAAACCGGTTATTTACTCGGAAGTTCTTTTTACTTCTTCCCCGTAGCGGTAAAGCCACGCAAGGAATATACCCAACCCCTTCATTTAACTTGACTCGCACTTATGACCCCAAAATCCCTAGCGAATTTGGCTATTGTTCTCATCTCTTTTTGCATGTAAGAATCTCCAAGAAGTAAAAAAAAAATGCAAAAAATAAAAATTCATAACTGGGAAAAGTAATTCTATGCAGCCTATTTCCTCGAATTTGAAGCGCTGTCGTCTATATCGGGAAGCGGCATTGTGATCCAGTGCAGAAATAAGCTTGGCCTTGTTATTGCTGACTCCTCTTTACTATTGTAATTTCGTAAAACATGTAGCGAAAATTTTACAATGAATTTTGATAGTGAAACATTTAAACTCGTATAGCACGCACCTGTGTGTAATGGGGAGCGCAGGTTTTTTAAAAGAAAAACTGAAAAAAACCCTAGATATCGCACAGATTTTCGAAAAAACACGGTACACACCAGGGTGTTTTAAGCACCGTTGTTCCGTTCCTTAACCGGGTGATGACATTAGAGATTTTTGTTTGGGAGAAAATTAGGTAAAAAAAGTGGGACAACTTCAACAAAATACTTTTTCTCCAGATACTTTTTCCTCGAATTTTGCTCAAAATTTCATGCGGTAACATGAGTTTGACCTGCTTATGAATTGTAGGAAATGCGATTCTGAATTGACAGAGATCAAAATCGTCGAATTCGGTAAAGTACTTCTCGATTTAATTACGATTAATTGAGTTGCCGATTTTGCTAAATCAAATCGAAATCGAGGGTTTAATTAATCGTAATTAAATCGAGATGTACTTTACCTACTTTGACAGTTTTGGTGTCTATTGACTCAGAATCGCATTTCCTACAATTCATAATCAGGTCAAACTCCTGTTACCGCAGGAAATTTTGAGAAAAATTCGGGGAAAAAGTATCTGGAGAAAAAGTATTTTGCTGAAGTTGTCCCACTTTTTCCCCTAATTTTCTCCCAAACAAAAACCTCTAATGTCATCACCCGGTTCACCAACGGGCCAACAGTGCTAAAAACACTCTTCTGGTACACACTAAGTTTTATTCTAATTTTTTTTTACTCTCACGAACGAGCAGTAAGAATTTTTAAAAAAGATTTCAGCCCCGCCAGGGTCCCCTGGCCTGGCAGAATTCCCAAGTTTAAAAACTTGTAATTTTTTATTTCATAGGCTTCCGACTAATTTGTCGTCGTCGCTGTCGCAGTCATTGGGAGAAGTAATGTCATCGATCCGAAAAAGAGAATGCTCAAATTTTGCCTGTGGAGGTCACTGGGTGGATTCCAGCGTCGTAGATCAGCCCACTCCGTCCGGGAATCAGCCCAGATAATTTATTAGCTGTTGAAACAAGTAGATTAGAATGTAATTAAAAATAAAAGTTCTGGTATAAGAGGAAAACGTGAGGCTACTCTACCTAGCCGCGGTAAAAGGATGAGCAGGGATTACAAATCTGCTGTACTAACGGACTGGAACAAAATTTTAATTAAATTCTTAAAACTAATCCTAAATTCTTTGAGGTAATGCTTGTAATTTATATGTGTCAGAAATTAAGATAGGTGAGAAGGAAATAAATTAAGTTCAAAATGTTAACATTATTTAAAAAAAAAATTAAAAATGTTAAAATTGATAGTAGAAGGTTGTTGACTACTTGGTCCCCTGGACCACTCAGTTGGGATGAATTTGAAAGTTTTTACGATTGCCGGAAATGAGTTTTGAAAGAAAAGGAATGAGTGGAAGGCTCTTCCGATGAATTATTTTACCGTTCTTGCTTTTTACTATTCCTTAGCTAAGAAAACGACGTTCTTTAAGTAATGAATAATTTTTGGTGCTTTTATCTACCCGCTGAAGATCACTTCCGCTCTAAGAATGTCTTCACTGAAAACTGTTAGCTGAGTGACAGTTGGAAGGGACAGGCTTACCTGAACCGTGAAAATAGTAATTTCGGGCCGAGTCCTCCGTCTATGTCAGTCATAAGCATGTCCTCCCTGACTCCCCGCCACTCTTCATTTACTACTGGCCGTGAGCTAATTGCAAAGGAACTTTTACCGTGTAATTTTTCTGATTATACTTGAAAAAAGTGTCATGGAACGTCGGCAGGGAAGCCTCTAAGTTAAGTCTGCCAAGCTAGATTTTCTGATCAAGCGTGAAATGAAAGTAATTTTGAAGCGTGTGAACAGTGTATTCCTCCCATGATTTTTCTCTCAAATTATTTCTAGTTCCAATTCATGATCATCTGTAAATATTTCCACTTCATTTGCTAATAAGGGCCAAAATAGTAAAATAAAATAAATCTGGATAAAAAAGCAGAGTATGCATAGTGAAAGGTTTCAAACGAAGAAATTACAAAAATGTTGTCAATAATGTTTTTATTTTCTCTTACGGAGATTGTAAAAAAGACAATGTATTTTATGGAGTCAAACAGTAATAATTTAGTAGTAACTGAGTTTGCCACAGATTTCTTATACCCATGGATTTTTTTATTCTTCAAAATTGATTAGAAAGAGGGAAGAGACTTTTTCATCTCATTTATTTGCGGTCTGTCCTTCTTGCTTCTAGTAGTTGTGTTTAGCTGAGCTTTCTTTTCTCCTTCACCCCTTTCACCAGAAAATGACATCCTTTCACCATTTTTCTACAGTCAACCTCATCTCCGTTTGCCATCCGCTCTTTAATACTTTGGAGGAATTTTGAGGCTCCAGTGTCTTTCCCCAATTGCCCGATCCCGTATCTGGAAATTAAAATCAAAATTTTCCTTCGCCATTAAACATTCTTCACCCTGGAAAAGAAATAAATCATTATCTGTGTCAAATTTTATTCATAAAAAATGCGACTGAGTTTTTTGATTTCTGAATTCCCTTGAGAAAATAAAAAATCAAAAATTGAAATTCTGCTTCCATTCTGGAAACTCTGCCCGTGGGCCGTACCCCAGCTTAAATCTTTTCATTTTTAGTGCTAATATTTGTAAAAAAAACTCAGAATGTGAAAAATAAATAGTAATTTAAAAAAAAGTAAAATAAAAAAAATTAGAAAAAATAAGGAATTGAGTTCTTACATAAGCAGAGGAGAGAAAAGGCTTTTTTTCTCCGCTTCGAAATCTTCCTTGGCGAGTCGGCACATGTGGACCCTGGCACATCGAGGGGATTCTGCAATCTGATTATACGTACTGAGGACGCCATCCAATTTCTCCACAATGGAGTAGAACATTTCTTCAGCAGGCTCTTCAAAGTGAACGCTACGCTTTGTCCTCACGGTTGGAGTACCAAAGAATTTCTACAAATAAATTAGTTTAAAAACCTAAACGCTTAATGCTTTTTCCTGTTTCTGTCATTCCGTAGTCATAATTTTTGTCGTTTCAATTTTTTTCAAGTCACAGGAGCTGTACTTACGTCTGAAGTAAAAAAATTTGGTAAGTGGAAGTCAGACATCATGAGTGGGGTGTTTATGTCAACAACGTCTAGGGATCGTGCACTTGTGTTAAGTAGTGTCAGTAGGAGCTGAAGCAAAAACGCTCCGAAAGCGAGTGCTGCAAGTAAGGAAAATGGGTCCAGTCCACCGTAGAGTCCAACTTCCATGCCTAGAGGAAAATCATTTTTTTCTATTTAATCATAGATCATAGTCACAGCTAACCGTAAGTAGTTAATTCTAGACAATTCTTCAGGGAATTTATTGGGAATAACACGACGTGCTTGACTTGCCCGTGCTAGCACAGGAGAGGTCAGGGAAATATAAAAAAAAATGGAAAACATTTTTAAAAAGCTTGTGAAAACTCTTAGAAAATGTTCAGCTTTTAAAATGAATTTGAAATTTTGGAAAAATTCTTGAAATTTTTAAAAGTTGACAAAGTTTGGAAACTGTTTTAGTTGTATGGCCATGCCAGTATGTGGTCATCGCTTCATCGCGGATCCGTTCTTTATAAAGCAGTATATTCTAGTTGAAAAAAAGATATACCAGCTACATTCCACGTTGAATTGTTATGGCCCTAAACCAGATTCGCCAAAACTTAGGAGTTTTTATCGTCTGTTTTTTTCAGAGTAAGCTTTTGTTAGGTTGTTGAGCGTCGGCTGTCCATGAGTTGACTTACATCCTCCGGAAACGCGTTTACATCTGACAGAGCTAGCGGAATATCAACGTCAACAACATCCAGTGAGCGCCCGCTCGCCATGTTATTCAGAAGATTGAAAATGACATTAAAGAGAAAGACGCCGAATCCGAGTGTAGCAAGAATAGCATACGGATCCAAATAATGCCTAAGGTGGAATACCGTAATTTAAATTTAGCCTAATAATTTGTGTTCCCGCTAAGGGTTTAGCGAAGAACAAGTAAATACAGTGCGCGCCACAATTTTAGCTTAGCGTCCCAACCACTCTCTGTTTCTCGACCGTTTGATTTTTAACACCTGTTTGTTCACCTAGCCTTTCTCAGAGACGAGTGGGACAAAAAATTTGAAATTAACAAAAGAGCTTGCTGGGCACCTGAGAAAACTGTTTCTTTCTTTAAGGTCACACACAAGGTCATTGTGACCTATTAGTTGACATCAACTCAAATTTCATATTCATTAACCTGTTTCAGGCACCGGTTCACCAAATATCTTTTAGAATAAATGTCGCGAAAGGCTGCGCTAAAAAAATATTTTTGCCAAGTTTATTCGCTCAGCGTCCTTTTCTCGCACACGCTCTTCAAAAACTGAATCTAAAAAGGACACAGGCCACACCATTCGGCTAAAATTGCTGCGCGCACTGTAAAAAAAACAGCAGTTTGATTAGTTTTCCTGAATAAACTTCCAACATTGAAAATAATAAATTTTAAGCTCATTTAAAAAAACGAAAAAATGAGCACGGTGAAAGCAGAATTTAAAATGGTTGAAGCAATTCCCATAATAAAATATGAGAATAAATATGTATAATTTACCCGTAGCCCATGTGCCCGTATCCGCCATGTCCGTGCCCATAAGAATCCATGTAGCCTCGAGATTCGACAACTTCGTTACTGGTATTGTAGCCCAGTACTCGATTCGTGAGTCGCTTGACCGTAATTATTCCTTGGATAAGGGTTTTCGATGGTGAGGTGAGATTAGCTACTGGATCCGTGACTTGAATCGCCTGACCATCCCGAAATTCCTTGAGTTGGTCCAGTCCGTATCCCAGGACTTCCACCACCCCTGGACTCTTCCCATCCCTAGCATTGGCTCTCTTATCCCAATAGGCAACCATTTGATTTCCGGAAGCAACGAGGTGCTTAAGTGGTGTAAATACCCCAGGTGGTACGTCTTGATCCAACATTTTCATTAGTTTCTTTGTTAGAATTGCCGTCATTGCATTATTTATTCCTTGTCCTATTGCCATGTATTTGCTCAAGTGTTGACTTTGGCTTGACCGGAGTGACTGGCATAGGAAAGGTAGAGACGCTCCCGCTCCAAGGGAAAAATTCTTCATTTTTCTCTCTCATTTTTGATTTCTCGGAAGTAGTTTCTAATGCTGAGGAATTTTGTTGGTGGGCATTGAAACTATTGAGCTTGCTTTCCTTATTTTTTTTCTTGATGGAAACTTTCGACCATTTTGGGTATTTTGACAAGGCTTCTGTAAATGGAGAACTGTCATCAACTCTTGCCATGCGATTTTGAAATTGAGAATTTGGATTCCCANTTCCTTATTTTTTTTCTTGATGGAAACTTTCGACCATTTTGGGTATTTTGACAAGGCTTCTGTAAATGGAGAACTGTCATCAACTCTTGCCATGCGATTTTGAAATTGAGAATTTGGATTCCCAACTTCAGCTGGAGAATAATGGAAGGCGTAGGCTCGGCTTTCTTCAGGATTTTGTGAGCGGGAGATTTGGGCGGCTGTGCCAACGCCTCTTGACAATTTACTTCGCAAAGTGTACAGGGTCCCAAGCTTGTTTCTAGCACCGCCTCCAGCACGAGCCGATTCCAAGGAATTTGAAAATGGAAGAAGCACTAGGAACGTCACAAAGAAAAATCCTTCCTTTCGTTTACTCATTTCTGTTTTTTTTTTCTTAGAAAAACACACTGTAAAAACTGAGGTCCTGAGAGAAATAAATAATTTAAATCCGCTGTTGTTAAAAGTAGATTTGAAAGTGATAAGACTAATCTTCTGAGGATCCTTCTTTTATTGGGCTGTTTACCTCAGAAATACTCCGAAGAAGATTGACAGAGAGGGAGGGTTGCGAAAATAGAACAGGTGGATAAGAATAATTGTTACATGAGCGTCCCCTCTTTCTCAGTCTCTTATTCACGCTAACTGATTTCCCGTCAAAGTCTTTTTTTATTTTTTATTTATTTTTTTTGTCTTTTCATTCAAAGTCATTGTTTCGGTCCATGGGATTTAATTCTCTGGGTCTGGTCAATAAAAGCTCAGTTTGAAAAATTTGATTTTGATTTCTCGTGGTATTCCGTATAATTGGAATTTGACATTGTGGTTTTGAGGTTTTACTCATGGATGATTTATTTGGATGATGAGTAAATTATCTATTGGCCAGTTCTCCTGGTTTTTTGATTTTGACTTGTTTTGCTGAACGTTGTGTTGAGGCCTGAGGTTTTTTTAACGGATCTAAATGTCCGGAAATGCTTTCACGTGTATAAGGATCTTCATTTACTTGGAAAAAAATAAATCCACTCCGCATCCGTTCACATCTGGTCCAAGATGAAAAAGAAAAAAAACTGTGAGACTCTGCCCTTTGATTGTATGTTTCTCAATGGGAGTGTGAAAACTGTCACATTTATTTTTTCTTTGAGAAGTGATTGAGAGAAGTGCCTCGCCTTTCCATTGACACTCATCCATCGCTCCGTCAGGTGTGACAGGAGGATCTGATCACTAAAGACTCACGCCTTCTCTGCTTATTGGGGCAAGGAAATCGTCTGATATCAGAGACACATTTCTAGCTAAATCCACATGTAGAACTTAAATCACTCAAATCTGGATCAAATGACTTGAGGAGCTTGGAGCCGTTCCCAGCTATCCCGGATTTTGGAACAGAATTTGATGATCCAATAAAAGTTTACCCCTTTTCTATTAAATTGTTTGATTTTAGTCAATTTTAAGCCAGCCTTAGTAGAAATTTGGCATATTCAGCGAATTAAAATTTGGAAAACAAAAATATTAAAGAATCATGACTATTTTCTGGCCTGGCGTCAAGCTCTTTTTTCGCTCCTTCCTCACATAAAACAGAGAAGGGCACGCTGACAGCAATAAGCAAACGCTAGGGCAAAAATAAACTTGACTTCAGTGGCGAAGGAACTTTTGAGCCAAGTTAGTTAGTGCTATAATCAAACTGGATGTTTTCAAATGTGTTTTCTTGTACACCTCCGCAGATGATACAAAAAGGTGTGCTCTTTGCCGACTCATCATCTACCGCCGGGAATCCGAAAAGCTTGAGCGTGCCAAAAAAAAGCAGCCGAAATTTCGAGCTTGCACGACAACGCCCTATCTGACATTTTGCAAAACAAAGAATTAACCGTCATTTCCATAGACATGGACACGGTTTTTTAGTTTGGTATTTCTAGCAAAGCATTTAAAATTTCAAAATGAAGTGAGAAGCTTCATGAGTGTTTCCCCTTCGGAAAAATTGTGGCTGAGGAGTATTAGAGCTTTTGAGCTTCATATGCAGCCCAATTGCTGACACTGTGCACCAGAAACTTTTCATCCCGTCAATAGCTCTACGTTTGAGCGATTCCGAAAAATCGAGGAGATTTCCTGAGCCTGTGATGAGAGAGGCTGACGATGCTGTACTATTGATACCACTAAAAACTTGGTTTTACTATTGGTGCCACTCCTGTCTGCCAGCAGTTGCCCAAATAAAGATTTCATGCTTCTCCATTTTGTCATAGGCTTAAGGACTCAAACGATCAAAACAGAACTTGAAGTCCTTCTGTCCATTCTTCCATCGACAACACTGTTTATTTTTCCTGAATTACGGACGCGCACGAGGTTTTGTTATTTTTCTTTCGTTGCGATGGGCGATTTTTGAAGTATGCGTTGCTACTTGTTAGTCTGCGTTTAATAAGTAAAGTTAGTAAAAATCATCGAAAAACTAAATTTTTCTGCGCAAAACTGTCTAAAATCTGAAAAATCTAATCCACAAACTAGCTCATCTTTAGGAACATATTTTGTGACATCAGCTACCTCTAGAACCTCTCGGGGAAGGTGTCTAGTCAAAGGTACGTCCGTCCTTAGGGGACTCACGGAATGATACTTGTGATTCTAGGTCCCGTGTCCGTAAAAATAGCCAATTAGTGAATATAAGCGAAAAAAAACAAAGAGGGTTTAGCAAATTCGCCCGTGACACTCCCAGAGGGTTTAAATCAAGCATATCATCGCTGAAACTGTAGATGATCGCTTTTTCTTTAATTAGACGCATCAACGAAGCCTCTGCGACCTTCCGCCCGTCCAAAAAATGTTCCAAAAGTTGACGATTTTTACATGCTGTTTCTATAGGAAAAGAAAAACCTCGTGCACGTCCTTAATATAATTTTAACTACCCCCAAACAAAGGATCCTATAAACTCAGACGAGGCCAGGCGGTATTTTGCTTTGTTTAGGCTCAAGATCAAAACGATTCATTATAATCCGATTGAAAAATAACGTCCTTGAGCACATTCCTTAGTTAGACCTTAGGAGGCAATCACAAACGTCAGCAAGCCTTTGAAAGGCAGTAACAGATGCAAAAAAAGAGCAGGCACTGGCAGGCAGCTCTAGGCATTCCTAGCCATAATTTGTCGACTGGCCCACTTATCCCGAATGAATAAAAAATTGATCAGAATAATAAAGGATTTTCAACTGGAAAAAATTATCATTCGATTGGGAATGTTATACTTGTCAATAAAAATGTTAGCGCATTCATAATCTAAATGAGCGATAATAGTCCAAAAAAAACTGTTGAATTCCCTAGACATGGTTAAGGCTAAATCCCAATTGCTTCATTACGACTTTGGTAATTCTCGCTGCTCAAGAATATTCGGAAAAGAGGAAGGTGCAAAGCATGCGGGCGGTAATATAGTTGCAACAATTTCTATAATTCACAGTGTATATTCAAACCGATGTATTCGGTTCCTACAGATTTACATGTAGTTTTTTCTACTGAATGATATTGCTTTCATGTCGGTCAGACTTCAAGGATCCATCATTTGGTAGGAAGCCGAAATTCTGCTGCTCGGCCAAACGTTCTACCTTTACGACCTTGACCGCCTCATTTCCTATGCCCCAATCAGCTACGGTTTTCTCGGTTAGTTTATTTAATTCCCTTTTTAATTCAATTAAAAACGGAGAAAAGCGCAGAGCGAGAAAAGTAAAATCTCACCTACGTGAAAGCAGTTACTACTTCAAAACCCACAAAATGATGAACGATATAATTTAATTTTCAGTAATTAGAACATGAATTTTTTTTAAATATAATAATTGTACATATTCAGATTATTTTTTAGTCGCAGAAATCTTTAGCATCAAAATAGACACACTTCTCCGGGTCCCCGACTATCTCTGTAACGAGGTCAACAACTTCCGCTCCATGTTCGACCGCTCTCCCCATCACTGACCTAAAAGTAAAATCAAATTAAAAAAAAAAATTAAAAAAATTATACAGCATACAAAACTAGAAACTTTACATTATAGTTCCTCCAAGAAGAGACTTGACCGAATTTTCAGCAAGTGTAGAATTGGCCAGTGTTTCACACATCAGTTTTCGAAGACAGGAGAAACCAGCAGTGTCTTTCCTGTATGCTCTAACCCAACTCATCATCCCTGTCCCTTTGACCTCCCGTTTCTGACGTGGATGCTCAACTTCTTTCATCTTGTCCTCACCAGTTGCCCAGTACCAACCGTGTCTTTCCTGTATGCTCTAACCCAACTCATCATCCCTGTCCCTTTGACCTCCCGTTTCTGACGTGGATGCTCAACTTCTTTCATCTTGTCCTCACCAGTTGCCCAGTTTGCGCTCTGACTCTCGTCCAGCCACTCAGCAATGTTGATCATGAGCTCAGGCACAAAGTCCTCACTCAAATTCCAAATATCAAATGGGAGTGATAACGGTCCAGACCTCAAAGACCTTGCAACTGAAAAGTAAAAAAAAAAACATAGCGTGAGATTTAAGGGCCTCAAAGCCCGCTCGGCTTTGAATTACTTGTAACTCCGAGGAGTTGTAAGAGAAGTATAAGTGCAAGGACACCAAATACGGTCACTGCTACAATTGCCAATGGACTAAAGCCACTGTGCCCATAACTTGCGTGCGTCCCATGGTGCACTGGTACTTCGTATTGATCGCTGCTTGCCCAGCCGTAGTAGCCCCTTGAGATCTGCTCCACTGACTTAGGCTCCCAACTCTTAAGGTTGGACTGCGAGTGCTCCAAGGGAGCAAAGCTCATAATCCTATGCAGAGGGAAAATATTTTCTTTCTCCGGCTTACTTTCTCCAGGGGTTTCTGGTATGATGCTTCCACTGAGCTCAGACGCCAAACCCAGTACCAGTAAAATCCAAACGGGAAGAAAATTTTTGGAATGCATTTTGGAGGTGGCGACGAAAGAAAGACAGGCTCACTGCTACTTTACTCTGAAGTGAATGAACATGGATGATCTCGTTCCATCCAATTTTATTGGGAAGAAGTTTAAATCCATCGGTTCAGTAGTTATATATGATTACCACTACGCCGCCAACCGAAGGTGCGAAACCATTGGAGCATGGACATTGGCATCCTTCATTGTCAGAGCGAAGTAAATGAAACCTTTATTCCTAATCCTCATTCAATTCTTTCCTATTTTTCTCGGTATAATCCTCCTACCTTCTAATCACAGATTTCAAATAAAAATTTACTAATTTTTTTTATTATGCCCAACTTGCCCTTTCGACCCCGGAGATCCTACCTTCCCTGTTTTCGACCCCGCATCATATTCTGTCCGAAATTTCAAATCTCAAAATAGCCGCCGTTAGAAGATATAGTTCTTGGTTTGGTCGGCAAGCCTGAACTCAATAAACTTATTGCAAGTTTTTAGCTATTCTTGATGCTTTCTGGGGTTTTTCTGTATACTTTTGATGTTTTCCTACATTTTTGTCTATTTTACACGTTTTTTGAAGTTTTTATAAACTTCTGATGTTTTTTGAAGTTATAATGAATTTTTTATGGTCCATTATCTTCCATTTTACTCTAAGGAACAAAGGTTTGTAGAGCTGTTGACGCATAATACGACGACTCATCTTGACCATATAAGGAAAACTGAGCTCAAAAGAGAAGTCTGCAAAAAATGAAATTAATGAAATTCGTGTAAATGAAGTCTTAGTTCCCATGACACCTACTACTAGAAACTGGACTGTTGGAAATTTTGGAAAGATAGAGGGATCCAGGGTGCGTAAACTGTGTTTGTTTGTTGGCTTCGCCAACAGGGTGATGACATCCCCCATCTCCTAGCATTACAAAAATTAGCCAAAATTGAGTAAAGCCCGAAAGAGCCGTTGCCATAA
>JABASM010000678.1:0-19903 GCA_019776545.1 Brachystomella parvula
GGAGTGGACCATGGGCTTTGCTCATCGCTCGCAATTTCACTCCACCCCTAAATTACGAGAAAATTAAATATTTGGGAGCTATTAAAAATTATGATTTTACCGTCTAAGATTCGTTCCAACGGTAGCCGATGGTTTGTCGGATGTCATTTTTCGCCTGTCAGCGTCACGTGCATATAAAAACTAAAAAAAAAAAAAAATTATTAATTATTTAGAAAACTTTAAAATATTTTCTGGAGGCTTTGGTGTCTTCGTGATCAGTGTCAATGTCAAAGTCAATGTCCTTCTGCTTTCCCAAATCGATTTATTGATTCAGAGGAAACTAAAATGCATCCAATTCCAGCGTAATTATTAATTCAAAAGTTCAATAAGTATCGAACGACAAAAAGTGGAAGGAAGATAACAGTGTTCTTGACTGACGCAGACCATGAATGACAAACTTGCTTACTTGCGATCCTATCGCTGATCGGCTTCTGCTCCTAAAAATACACTGACAAAGCGATGGGAAAAAGACAAAGAAATAACGTTCACATGTTTGCAAATTATTATTGTTAAAAAAGATGACTAATTCTGTCATATAACTCTTTGTTTTATTAGGTTAAATCTCGCCCCTCCTCTTATTACCCTTACTTCACAGCTTTAGTTTCAACCACCACCAATTCTAACTACAGTAGTTTATTATTATTATTATCAATTAATTTCTACAAAATAAAATAATAAAAGGGACCTGATACAGCTGCTTTTAACGGTTCGAATTCGAAACCGGGTAGAATATGAATATATAGGGGGTTTTGGGTAGCTATGTGCTATGGGATAACAAGAATCTGCTATGAGATGGGATTCTTCACCCACAGGCGAACAAAAAAAACGGGAGTCCACGCAAAAGGATGGGATTTATTCTTGACTTCAAGTCTCTAGGCGCATTTTTTTGATGACATGATGACATTTTTAGAACGGAACTAGTGAATTGTAAATGGTAGATTTGGGAGTTTCCGACACTTCCATGACCCGCCGTCACCTTCTTCAGAAAAAACAAATGCTAATGCGGTAGCGTCTGCGCTAAAGAGGAAACGTTATGAGGACAAGGGCGATTTTTTAGTCGAATTATTATAGGTTTGCTCAAATCATTTCATTCCGGTACGGGGACACCATTTAATTTTTTGAGAACCCAATGGGGCCAGTGTTGGGACCTTTTTGTTTAAGCAGCGATGTAAGTGCATGGATGGAAAGGCGTGGATAAGAGAGGAAAGAAGCGTCTTGTTTTTCTTTGTGGATGATGATGATGGTCCTTAACAGAAAATCCCGAAAATCCACTTGGAATTTGGAAAGACAGACGGACGCTAGCTTTGCTCTTCGATCTTATCCAAGAATCCACATGTCCCACCCAAGCATTCCCACATCCGACGCCACTGGCTTCTGGAAAAATTATATGCTGTTCCGGAGGGTATGCCGAGTTTAACAGGCCTAAATTCAATTAAAAAATCGTTCATGACCCCGTATCGCTTTCTCTTAGGCCGAATAAATGTTTATCGGCATTCGGTATGGTTTTTATATGAGCACTTCATGCAGTGATCTGTCAGACTTCGTTTTCGCATTTCTAACTTAATACAAATAATGTGCACAAAGAGACTTGACTCCTCCTGAGGTCAATATATTAAAACCTTTATTTCCTTTTGTGCTTTATGATGTAATAAGCCATAAGTCAGTAATAACTATTTATTAAGTTTTAATTGCTATTCCCATTCAAAGCTTCTTTTTCTTCTGTCCATGAAAATGACGCAGGCCGTCTACAAAAGCAGCTAGTTTTAATTTTCTTAAAATTAATGACGACTGTGATTGGTTCTACGGGAGGAGCAGCAGCAGACACAACAGTAAGATAAGAGGATGAGAAGGAGGATGGCTCCAGCGTTAGCACTGATTACAATGTAGTATAAATTTATGCCAAAAATCAAGGTCTGGAAAAATGATTCATTTCCGTTAATGACTGCATCATAAAAAGACAAGAACTCCTTCTCCATGTGTCTTCGGAAAGAAAGGATACCCCGAAAATTCCTTTTTTCACGGTTATAAGACAATGGAACTAGGACACAAATTGTCATAGTTAAAATAACAACGAAATGAGATAGCTGCCAAAGCTGTAGGCTGTTACGCATTTTCTGAAATAAGATAAGATGAGAAATTGATTCCAAGACGATTCAGTAAAGCGCTCAGTGAAATCCCAGTTTCTGGAACTTAAATTACCTTCACAGAAGTAACCATTAGAACAGTAGAAGAAAATAGCTGAAACATAGCCACCCCAACGGAGAGTCCGAGGCAGGAAAGAATGAGCAATTTATATTCCTTGGTCATAGTCATTGTTTCCGAAAAATATGCCGGGCCTCCCTTCCGCTACTTTAAATTCTGGTTGTATTGCTTCATTCCGCTGGATTTCTTCCATACCCCTGGTGTCAAAGGCATGGACTTCATCTCTTGTAAAATTGGAGGAGGCAGCAGCATCCCCAGCAAGCGTCTTCGCCTCCACACCACCCAATCGGATCGTGTTTGCTAGCGTCAGGCCGCAAACCAGCAAAACTACCATGGCGAAAACCTGTGCTATCGAGAAAAATTATTGTTCGATACCTTTAATTATGAGCTCCAATATTTTCTTACGGTGGCCAGAAAAGCTGAAACACGGATGCACAAATATTCCGGCATTCCTGTCTTCTTTTTAGATAAAATGGCCAAAAATCAAAGGCCTATCAGATTCAGAGGCCTAAATTATTAATTATCGTAGGATGAATTCCGTGACTTAAAAATCAAAGGCGAAATGCCTATTAATCAGTAATTATCGTAGGATGAGTTTCGTGGCTTAAAAATCTTTTCATGCTTTCCCTAGCAAAAAACGCATTTTATTCAAGGCAACCGCAACTTCCGTTTGGCTATGATAAAAATTGCAGTAATAGTCCCGATCCCGAACTAAAAAACTCAAATGATTTTGAATTGATCAGCTTAGCTTATGCCGCTTGACATTGTCCTTTTTTTTTACTAGGCCCGGAGTCCCAGACCTCCCTCGAAAAACTGCTCACTACCAAAACCTACTAGTATTGACTATTATTATGCTGAGGTCCCCTACAGCATTTCCAACGCCAAATTCTCAGTTTTTAATTAATATTTTTATTTATTATTTGCTCGTAATCGCCATTTCTTTTATAGATATAAATATAACTAAAGAGCTAGAAATAGATTAAAGCGTTTCAGAATTCTTGAGCGGAGACAACAATTGCGACTTGTGCTAATGCAGATCCTGCGTACTTCCCACGATGATAAACTTCCATGAGTAGCTCCAGCTCCACATCCTGTTAATTTTTTCAAATTATTCAGTGTACAAAAAAATTTGGAACAAGCGTCAAAGCTTACTTGTGGCCCTGCAATAGATTTCGACAGCGAAATGACGCCTTGGTGTGGTGTTGGTCTTCGCAGGAGAAAATGTTCACGGGTCACTGGTTCAACCCCGCTTGGGGCTCTAGTGCTCTTTAATTCGAGAGTGAAATGCAAGACGGCCCCAGGCCAATTAGGTCCCCGCATAGTAAACATGTCCACGTATCCAAGGGAGCCGAGGCGTACGTTGGACGTGAAGCTGAGGTAATTTCTGGAAATGGACTGAGGTTTCTTTAAGCAATCGGCGTCATTGTCAGAGCATTGCAACATCCTCTTGCACCTACTGTAAAAATACCTGCTGTTAGCATCAAACGCTCCACGATGGAAGATTTTTTAATAACAGCCTGGCTTACTCATTCTCCTGACCTTCCTTCTGATAGCCACTGGGGCAGTCCAGCCGATTACAGCGAAATCCACCCCTTGTATTTAAACAAGTTTCGTCCGCACGACAAGATGACCGCTCACACTCATCCACATCTTCAAAAACGGAATTTAGTTTCAGGAATCAGTAAAAATTTTCTACTTATTTTGATACCTAAACAAGTCCGTCCTTCGGACCCAAGTTTATAGCCAACAGGGCAAGAACATTTGTAGGAACCGTGCGTATTCACGCAATGTCCCATACAAAGGTATTTTCCTTGACTCAGATTACATTCATCAACATCCTGACAAGTCCTAGGATTCAAATTACTTTTAAGTGAAAGATGAGACCATTGAATTCATCATAGACATAAGAACGGGCTTCAGCGCTCAGGTCTAGTGAAACGTAAGCCTGAAACCATTTCCATGTCTATGGAATCCATTATCATGCGTAAATGCGCCAGGTGAAAAAAGCACGTTGAGAGATTCTAGCACGCTCCGAGATTTCTGAAAAGCTCACCAGCGCGGTGCGGTTGCGGCTTTTCCCAGAGAAAAGACGCTTGGTGCGCGCGCACCATCCGCCTTTTTTGGCACACCGGTGCGATTACTACAGAATTGCAAACCATGCTCATTACCGGCCATCTGCAGCCAGACTGAATCCAACGTTACAGGTACATTTGAAGGACCCCCAAATGTTCACACAACTTTGATCGCAAATTTGATGATTCCCGGAGGCGGCGCATTCGTCAATATCTACAAAACAAGACCATTGAATTTTGTAAAACTCAAATCATAGCAACTAACAAGGAATTCCAGGGACCAAAACTCACCAGAGCATGTATGGTTATCAGTGCCTTGTTCAAACCCACTCTTGCAAATGCAGCGAAACGAACCTTGAGTGTTGTAGCAATCTGAATTAGATGAGCATACCTGAGGAAAATTATTACGTGCAATAATTTCAGTTTTCCAGTCAGCAGACTTTAGAAAACATACATGACCACCGTAGCGGTTGCATTCATCAATGTCCTCGCAATCTCCGCTAGGGATGAGTGTGTAGCCATTTGGGCATTTGCAAGTAAAGCTTCCTGCTTGATTTGAACAAATCTGGTTGCTTTTGCAGGTATGCTCTCCGGAAGCACACTCATCAATGTCTGAAAAAGAAGGAAAAAACTATAGATGAATTTGGTTGCAATGAAATAATTTTATAACGATTTTACCAACGCATCGGGTACCACTAGCATCCGCTTCATATCCACCTGGGCAAATTATTTTTGAGAGACACTGGAAGGATCCTTCAGTATTGACGCATCGTTGATGAGCCTGGCAAACACGTCGAAATGGAACCTGCCGGCATTCATCTATGTCTAAAATTGCAAACGGATAAAAAGTGAAAAATCCAGCCTTCGTATTTTAATTTTGGGTGATTCTTAAGTACCGACGCATTCTCCACGGGAGTTAAAACTGAAGCCTGAAGGGCATGGTGGGCGACATTCACCATTAGGAGCCAATGAAAGACCAGGCGGACAGGTTTTCTTAACTTTTTCGCAGCGAAAGGAGCCTAGTGTGTTCTTACACTGCCACTCAGGTCCCAAGGCATTGCAGTTGTGATTACCGAACACGCACTCATCGTCATCTAAAATAAAGCTAGCATTAAAAAATGAAAGATCAAGTGCTGCCGGAATACTTATTACCTTCACATTGACCTGTTCCAGAATTCAGCGTATAACCAGTTCCACAGCCCGTGATTCGGATGCAAGTATAAGATCCAGGAGAATTGTCGCACCGTTGACTCGGAGTGCAAGCGTGTTGACCGGTTTGGCACTCATTGATGTCTGGAAATCGAAAAAAAATTATTTTCTAGGAGTCGGAAGCATCTTCATGAAATAATTTTTGTACCTTGACAAGTTTTCGTGGCTGGGTCCCTGTAGTAGCCAGTTCTACAGTGACAGTAGTAGCTTCCCACCGTATTCTGACAAAGTTGGCTGCTCTCACATGGTGCCTGTTCTTCGCATTCATTAATATCTAAAAGGTTTGAATTAAAATAAATAAAATGCGAGACCTGGGTAAGATGTACGATTTAAATTATTTATTCCTTACCTTCACATTGAGCACTTTCACCAGGTCTACTTCTTCCCATCCTAAATCCAGGTTTACAAGCTGACAAAAATCCAGTTTCTAATGCTTTGCGTTGAATTCGATCCGCGGAGTACGTCGTTGAATCTTCTCCTAATTAGAAAAAATCCTTTCCATGCATTAAATCCATATTTTTTAGCTATGCATATGACCTTGCTGAATATTCTCAGCATCGAGTTGAAAACCAAGTAAACCCTAAGCAACAATCCAGCATGAGGAAGTGAAAGAATCAGGCATATCCCGAATAACGTACTCGCTGTACTGTCAGGGATCGTGTTGCCTAGAAGACCTTCATCATTTTCTGTGGATGTGGAATCGGCATCAAGGGAGGGAGCTTCACACCTGTAACCTCCAGCCTCATTCACGCAAGTTTCCGATGCTTCACACGTGTGGAGATATGACGCTTTGCATTCATCAATATCTGCAAAAGCAATCTTTTTTTTATGAATTTTAGAATAAGGAAATGTTTGAAGAAAACATACCTTGGCATAGGAAAGTAAAATTTTTGTTAGGCTCATAGCCAGGCGGGCAGTTGTTATCAGAGCTTTGCATTTGATGGCACTGATAGCTACCTGGAACATTGACACAAGTTTCCTTGTCAATAACGCAGTCATGCGTCCCTTCCAAGCATTCATTTTCATCCTGGCAGGACCTCAGGCGAATGTCAAACCTAAATCCATCCCGACATCGGATATCACAGTCATAAGCTCCAGCGGTATTCCTACAAACTTCGTTCTGCCCACAGGATGATAGATTTTCTTGGCACTCGTCCACATCTGAAGAATTTCAGAATCTTTCAGCTACTTGTGTGTCTGAGAAAATTTCGCTTTCTAACCTTCGCAATTCATTGATGCGTTATTGAACTTATAACCGGCTGGACAATTGTATCGGCTAAATTCCTTTTTCCCTTGGCAGTCGAATCCCCCAGGAATGTTTATACAGTACTGGCTTGCCAGGTCACAGATATGAACGCCCTCCAGGCACTCATTGATATCTAAGAAAATCCAAAATACAATAGAGTTGCAAGAATAAAATTATTTGATAATTAAAAAATTACCGGTGCATGTAGCTTCTGCATCGCTGTAACGATATCCCGGGGGGCACTGGAGGTTTCGCTCATTCTCACGAGGGATTTGCTCGCATAAGAATGAACCAATGGTATTGACACAGCTTTTATACGGAAAGTTCCGGCAGGCGCTTCCGCCATTAATTTCACATTCATTCACATCTGAAATTTTGAAGATTACTAATTACCACAAGACAAAGATATTCAGTCCCAAATATGGAAGCTTGCCGTCGCAGACTTGAGTCTGTGCATTGAATATGAATCCGCTCGGGCATTGGTATTGCTGCGTCCCTCTTTCGCTTTGGAAGCTGGTCGATTGTTGACTCCTTTGCGAGAGACAGGATTTTTTATCCGGGAGAAGTCGGTACCCAGGATTACAAGCACAATGGAAGGAGCCAGCTTCAGGAACACAAATATGGGAACAGAGCTGACCAGGAAAAAGGCTACAAATATCATCCGTTATCTCGGTCGTGGCCGGACGCTCGGATCCGAATGTTAACGACCTTGGGCTAGTAACTCTGGGAATTAATGAGATTCCGCCAGCTTGGAGACAGCATTTTGTAAGGGAAGAGTCCCATGGCGGCCCTAGAGCTAGCTTCAGGGATTGGAACTCACAGTGCAGGCCCATAGATCCTGCTATCAAGCCCAGTTTACATCCTTCGCAGCAATCCTGGAAAAAGATGATTGCAACTTAGTCATTTTGTAGGATTAACATTTTCTAACCTTGTGATACTGGCCTCCAAGTCCAACTGCTTCTGAGCATTCTCTTCCTGACTTGGCAGTTTCATGGCCCTTAGTGCACTGGCGCTCTCTATGACAAGCCGTAGGAACTTATTATTATCGGAGACCCGAAGACGCTTGAGAATCATACCGGTAATTTCGCTGACAGCAGGCGTCAATGGTGGAAAGACAAGGTCCTTGATGTTCTGCGCTGACGCTTGGCACGGGCCCAGAAAATCCAGTGCAAGTTTTGTTGTCCCAAGCCCATCTCACGCCTAAATTGCAGCATCTCGCCAAAATGATTTCCAAGCTTTCTGAAACAAATAAATATTTAGCAGAACGTGGATAGCATTGCTTTCCAATGAAAACAAAAATTCCTATCGGTTATAATTACCAGTATTTGTTAGAGAAATTACAAAGCAGACTCCAAGGAAGACACCTGTAATTTTTGTGAAAGCCATAGAAAATGAATGTCTGGAAGTCAGAATTAATTAAAAGTAGTTTATTAGGAAGATTAGAAGGAACTGGAGCAAATGAAGAAAAAACTGGAGAGTAACCTACTGAATTTCCAAAGACGTGATACGATGTTTCTTCACGGACCACGCAAGGCAATAGTGTTCTTACAACAAATATTTGACTTAATGATTTTAGCCTCTTATCTAACAAGGCCACCGACACGCTCACACATTTCTGAAGACGAGGAAGTCAAGGGTCAATTCATGCAAGCTTGGCTTGAATACATTTTATTTGCGGGAAACCCCCAATCATGCACTTCGTATGAAGTTGATCTCAGTGGCAAAGAGGAATCTCTGGGAGATGGAAATACTGACAGCTTGACACTAATGGATGGAGTGAAGAGGTTATTTCTTCTTTTGAGCCGGTTTCAGGATGTGGCTGGGTCGGAAGTCTTCTCAAGTGCAGATATGGTGTCTGCTATGTCGGAATTTATATTATTTACCTGAAATCAGAAATGTAAGCGTTTCTGAATTTTTCCAAAATAATACCTAAGTTACCAAAATATTTTCCGGTTCTTACTGTATATAATTCCAAGGAGCTCACATCTGACCGTATGGAAGTGCAGTCACCCCTTGATCCCATACGCATAATCATGGGTAGGCCATGGGAAACACGGGTAGAAGTTGGATTAGTCCCAAGTACCGGGTACACGGCGCCTGCGCTGTGACAAAACGTATTAAGGGACTTCCTAAATGCTTCCAAAATTCGATGAATAAGTTTCACAACATCTTCATTCATTTCTGGAGCAATGATCCAGTATTCATGATCCTTCCGTGCGGTCTGTATGGAACGTAAAAAAAAATTGAAAAAAACCTAGACAGATAAACGCTCCAATTGTTAAATGACGTACGAGGGGAACTATAGCTACTGCATTGCCCTGCTCGACCGTCAGTCCTAGAAGTTTGTGAACCAGAATAAAATCTGGCCAGAGATGACGACCGTGCTCCTGATAATATTTCTTTGAACTTTGATGCAACTCTTCAAATGCCCCAGCGTACTGCTTGTCATCCAGCATACCGTGAACATGAGGATGAACCTGACTAGCTCCCGCATGTGGCAAACTATCCCATAGCAAAGACGCGTACCTGTGTAAAAAAAATTGCTGTCAAAACTGGGAACTTGTGAACAATGAGAAGTTCCCACAAGATTTGGCTAACCGATTCGCAGGATCTGTCCTGTAGGCTGCTTCAAACCATTCCCTCGATGTTTTCACGAACAAATCTTGCAGTACTGTGTAGTTGAGGTTTAAGGGATGATGATCCAATGGAAAGAAAAGTCCATGAAATTTTGCTAATTTGAAGGTATTGGATGCAGTTGCTGAGTATCGAGACTCGATTCTACGAAAGGAAAAAAAAGCTAGTCAATTAGAATATTTAATCATTACAGCTGCCAAACTTATTTGAATCCAAACCTTCCGAATTCATCAGCTGCAGTATGCTGCTTATATTTGCAGAAATCACAAGTACTCGCCGAAGAATTGACTAGCTCTTCGATGTAAGTGACCGGGTCGATCCCCGATTTTGTGACTGGTCTCTTTGATCTCAGCAGATTAAATATGGTTTCCTCATTGCTCAACCGGCTAACCACTTTATATATTTTCTAAAAATCATAAAACGAAAACACAGGCTAGAATCAAAACTAAATATTTTACTACTCCAAAATCCAGTTACCTGATGATAAATCTGCTGAAATAACGCCTCATTATTTCCAAGCCAGGACCTCACCTGCCCTTTGAACTCAGCTGGTAATGAGATATGGGCTTCAACTTCGTCGAATGAGACAAGGTTTTCAAATATTCTCAGAATTTCTTGGCACTCGGGTACTCCTGACAGCTTTAGTTGCTGAATAACTGAGTAGATATGATGAATTGATCTCCCAAAGGATTTCCGCGACAGACAAACTTCAGCAAAGCGTTCAACAGGAATAGTTAGTGATACTGAAAAGAGAATCATAGCATTCGAAGCAGTACTGAAGGAATAATGAAACCATCCAATACCACTCGCATGGACCCGAACCTTCAGAATCCTTTCATTCTCAACTTACCGGTATATGGTTTATGCTGGTCGTCTGGCAGCCACTGGGACCCGAATATAATAAGAAAGAACAATACCACAGCTACCAAGATCATACGCCGGTACCTAAGGATAAAAAATAGTTCAGCCTCAAAAGTTTATGGAAAGGTTAAAGCTATATACTCACATTGATGGTCGGAGCATTTCTTTCCGGTCTCTGTCCATTCCAGTTCTCCAGTTGCAATATCTAGCAAATTCTGCCAGACAATTAAGGCAGAACACACAGACATGTGTGACCACGTTGAATTAAATTTCAATACATTTCATTTGCAATTGACTGGAACAGAACCAAAGATAAAAACTCAAAAACTCATCGCATCGCGTCCTGCTGTCACTTCTTCCCCACCTTGTTGATCCAATGAGTCAGCTGATAGGATCATGAGGGGCTCGGCTTAGGCCTTCCCAGAAACCTCCTCCCGCCCCGCCCACTCAGATAAGTTCCACCAGCAACAATTGATTCGAAATGCCGCCAGCATCATCAGAAGCTTTGCTTTCATATACTCTTTAATTGCACTGGTTACGAATAATATCAAAAGTATTATTAGGAACATAAATTACTTAGTCTTGGGCGGACAGTCTTAGGAGTATACCCATAAGGAACTTTGATGGTAAATATTATTAGAATGTAGTTGAGAATATTAGATCATTTCAAGCTAATATCCACCTCTTGTTACATCAGCACAGTCTGAAGGCAGCCTAGAAAAGGTCAGCTTCATCATGATTAAGAGAAGCAGGAAGGTTAAGAAACTGGCCATTTTCTCTTAAGTATGTTGTGTTAATACTGCGAGAGAGGGCAGCAGATCAGATGGATGGTAAAATAAGGACGCTACATCTCCACCCCCTCAAATACAAGGTGTTTGAAGTTATTTTCCTCAGTGAAAGTTTTAAGTTTAATTAGCTTTAAACACCCTGCAAGCTAGCAATAATTTATGTCTACCTGTAAAGAGATCGCTAAGGAAAATAAATGGTATATATAGAAATACATACATCCCATGGTGGTTTTATTTTGACCTGTGAGATTTACACAAAGTACGAAGTATTTTTTATTATTATGCTAATTTTGCTTTTTTCATATTCTTCTTAGTTTCCGTGGATGCTTTAACTACATCCTTGTTGTATTGCTTGGAAAAGAAATAAATCCGTACTGTAACATAATAGGTTATCAAATTAGCAATTAAAGGAATCCCATGTTCAGCGGAGCACCCTATATTTCCTCCAGGAACAGCGTTAAGTGACTCAGTAATGCTACTCAGGGTCGGTCCGGCAAGCTCCGTGTTGATTGACATTGATTGTGACACGACAGGCTCGATATGATCATTAACAAGATCAAAAAGTGGCTTTGACGGATAAGTGAGCCCACCGAACGATTTAATAACCGTCAGCGATGCCTCGAATGCTTCAGCGCATTCCTGTTTACCACTTTTAAGAGTGGAAAGACATTTTAAGCACTTTGTAAACTTTGTAGATCTGTGAGCTAAATAGCCACACAACTGAAACAAAAGAGCTGGATCCTCTCGATGCTTTTTTGCATAATTATGATCATGATTAACGCTGAGACGCGTAATTTCTACCTCTTCGCAGATGCTTTCACTAGGGGGAATAATTTTGTTCAACAATTCATCCCTAGTAAGTGCTTGGGATAGAACGTGTCTTTCCTTTTGCTGGCGTGAATAAGACCTCAGCGTTTTGACGTACGACGTTAACAGAGTAGGACAGTCTTCATTCGTTGAAATGTTTCCTTTTAAATGCCTGGAAGTCGGGACGTAAAGGCAAAGAAGCCGATACAGATATGAAAACGTTGGGACTGTTGGATGGCAGTCGTCTCCATTTATCCCTCGTATAAGTCCAAAAAATTTCTAGAGAAGAAAGAAATTAGTTTTTGAGGAGTATCAGTAAAATGATACATGACTTACTTCAATGCAATCTTGATTAAGCCTACGTGTCAGGATGTAACGGAAGCCTAACTGACGAAGGTAGTCAGTTAGCTGCAACGTACTCGTAACCGTTACTAAGAGAGACGCCTTCGTGACTTCACTGCAGAAATCGTTCTCCGGACAATTCTCGATTTTAGCTTGTAATTTATGGACCTTCCCTCGTTTAACTAGGTACATCCTTGTAACTTGTTTGTCGCTTTTCATCATCACTTTGAGAAATTCTTCCAACACCTATGACGTAACGTCAATCAGTCTGAGCTCATAAGTCGGTTACATTACTTACTTCCATATTTTACTTACTTCATAATTTTTTAAACCAATTCTAAGGGCATCGCTTGGGTGCGATGAATTCAAAGCATCGAACACATTGTTGATAGTCCTGGTGAAAACTTCCGTTTGCAAGGATCCGTAAAAACCTTTAACTCCGGCTGACCGGTAAAATTTTACGGCGTCTGCTACGGACTTGCTAAACAGCTATAAAAAATACGAGAAATAAATTATTAGACAAAATCGGTTAAATCAAAGAAGCCTTACCTGGGTCGCAAGTCTTACGCTCATCTTCTGAAACAAAACTGGATTAAGATGAGCCTCAGTAAGCTTTGGTGCTGCCCGTACCAGCTTTTTTTTCTCCAGATCATACAAAGTCTGATAAACATTCCAGTCAATTTTTTTCCCATCAAACTGTAACGAACAAAATTTTCAACTTCATTCATTTTAATCTTTAGAGAATCAAAGACCTACCTTGACGATTTTGTGCTTTTTGAAGTGGTTACGAATACACTTCACTATGTGCGGAACATCCGACAAAAAGTAGACAAACCTGGAATCATCTGCAGGATTCGGAATCTAAAGAACAATCATCATATGAATTTATTAATTGAACCCTTGTCTAAACAGCATTTAGTTGCCAACCAAAAAAGTACCTTGTTGACGACATTAGTTGTCTTGCCGACTATGCCAAGTGACGTCCACATAGATTTATTTGTTGATGCACCATCACAAGTTGTGCAAATTACATGGGCTCCAGCTTCTTCTAATTTTAAAATACAAGCAATCAAAAGCTTCTCTAAAATATGTCCAGGAGCTGCATCCCTGGTTGCAAATGCACCAATAGGTTGAGCCTGAAAAGTAAAAAACGTTACGTTAAAAAAATTTAACTCAAGTTTGCTGAAATTTACCCATTTTCCAATCAGCGGTCGAATCATGAAAACCAAGGCGTGATCCGCTAAAGATGAAGTAATCTTCTTTTTGTTTTCAGCCATATAGTCTTTAGTGAATTCTCCATAGTCGATAAAACCGTGCAGCTTGTCTTTGACTTTGTCGTAAATTACTCCTTCTCTGACCTTGATCTCATCAAAAACGAGTACCATCTGCTTCTCCATGACTGAGTTGTGCTTCATTTCCTCCTTTAATTGGTGGAATGCAAAATCAGTGAATCCAAATTGACATGGGAGGGCTGAAATCAGTTTGTGAAGAGTTCGAGGATGCGGCAATTGAAGAACTCGATTATCCCGTAAGAAATTGTAGCACTTGGGACTCTTAATTTTGATTAGTAGACATTGGAGCAGCCACTCAGCTTCGTACCTAAATAAAAAATGGAATGTAACCACAATGTAATAGATCTAAAATCCGGTTTCACTGGAAACAGTTTAAAAGTTTTACCTCATCCCTTTAGAAGATTTGCATTTAGCAGCTTTGACTGCCGTAATCATCCCTACTTTTGTATTGTGATGGACACCTTCTGCTTCTTGAATTGCTGTAATGAGATTCGCTTCAGGTTGCTTCATCTGCTTTCTCAGAGAAGCGATTTGGAGTCGCTGAACTGTGGACAATTTACGAATCCTCTTTTGTTGGAATGTTTTATTCTGGAGTTGCTTCTTGAGCCTTTTGACGTACTTTGATGCTTCAGCTGGGAGTGACGGCGTGGTTCTGACTCGATGAGTCACGGATTGAGCTAATCTAGCTTTTGCCACGAGGGCAGACTTCTTGAGCCTTTTGACGTACTTTGATGCTTCAGCTGGGAGTGACGGCGTGGTTCTGACTCGATGAGTCACGGATTGAGCTAATCTAGCTTTTGCCACGGCCAAGCTTTTCTTCATCCTCTGACAGCTTTGGCATACACTGCTGGAAGATATGATGGAACACATTTCAGAGACCCAAGTGCTTCCTTTCAGATGTCCGTTTTTATAGTGCCTGACCGCACTGTATCCAGAAATGCCTTCGCATAGTGTTGCAGAAGCGCAGTCCTCGATGAGCATCATTGTACTTTGGATTGAATTAATTTTGTGGTTGAATTTGTCCGTTACTGTATGACCTTTCATCACCAC
The DNA here is from genome assembly GCA_019776545.1 of Brachystomella parvula. Classification (NCBI taxonomy): domain Eukaryota; kingdom Metazoa; phylum Arthropoda; class Collembola; order Poduromorpha; family Brachystomellidae; genus Brachystomella; species Brachystomella parvula. The sequence continues at coordinate 14,543 of JABASM010000678.1, forward strand.
TTCATATGACAGGTCGTCACGTATCTGTAAGATAATGAGATTTATTTATGATAACAGAAAAAGTAAGATCTTGGACAGAAGAACAAAATTAGCTCATCCTCAATTGCTTACAGTGATTTTCCGAATTATTGGCATGAACTGATCCGTTGTGCTGCTGACGTCGATCTCGTATACAGAAAAATTGTTTGAAGTGTCCTTCTGACCACCCAGTACCCACCCATTTGGTAGCTTGATCTCACGATGGTTGCTTAGAATGTCACTGAAGCTGAAGCACTTTGATAGTTTCTGTCGTTTTGGGGTCAATTGAAGGGGCTGACGTTTTAAAGGAGACTTTCTCCTTTTTAATGTTTTATTGAAATACGTAGGCACCACACAGTTTGAAAACTTAGTTGGAATGGCTCTAGAAGCTAATTGCCAGTGTTTGTAAGGTTCTGCTGCCATCACTTCACCATTCAAGGTAACTATTTTTTCCTTGATTAAAAACTTTTCTTCGAAATGAAGGAAACAAATTCTGGACACTTCTGGATCAAAAGGGATTTCTCTTTTAGGAATATTCTGTATCCACTCACGTTTTAATGTGGGGTCACAGTTTTTCGGTATTTTAAAACAGTGTGATCCTGGAGTGTATCCAGACTTACACCCAGCTACAAAACACGACGGCATTTCGTAAAACTTAATTAAAACGATGATATTGCACGATATAATTTTTTGCACCAATTTACCAGCACGCACGTGGAAGGGAAGAAAGAGATTGGGAGAATGAGAATGTAAACAAAAAATTCTACTCCAACTCTAGTGGCACCCTCTAAACTCTTTTTAACAATTCACACTTGATTTTTTTGTAATGGAGAAATTCACAGTTTCTTAACCTTCCTGCTTCCCTTAATCGTGGCTTCATGCTCCTTAAAATGATTCACGATTGCCTTGAAGTTTGGTCGGTCGGACGGGTCCATGTCCCAACAACTGCGCATGAGCCGAAGAACATGGGACCGAGCAGTAACTGTTGTATAGTCCTCAGGAGTATCTTCGTTTTCCAGCATGTCACAGACATCTGAATTGTCAACGTCGTCTCCGAATGGTGTTTTTCCCCGTGTCCATATCTCAAATAAGACAACTCCATAGGCCCAAATGTCGTTCTTGCGGGTAAATCTGGGTTCACGAGTCAAATCTCCATAGTCGTCTCTTTTAGGGATACACTCCGGAGCCATCCAACGAACTGGAGCGGGCTGGAATAAAAATAAAACTTGAAAAAACTAATAATGCATATTACAAATACGATTCACAAGTAATAATTTTGCTGGTATAACAGTATACAAACTTGCCAATTCAGCCTCGTCATATTCATAGTATATATCATCATCGTATCCATCATTCCAGCAACCCAGATCAGCGACTTTAACTGACCAGTTACTGCCAAGGAGGCAGTTTCTAGCAGCCAAATCCTTGTGGGTCTTGTAAGGAAATACAACATGGTGGAGGTACCTCATTCCACAAGCGATGCCATAGGCACATTTTAACATATTTTCCTGAAGAAAACAAAATTCATAAATAAAGTAGACTATTAATACAGTGATACACAGTCAAATGAATTTCAACTAATAAGTACCGCAGTCATAACATGTCCATTGGCGTTACCGCGTTTGATGTAACTGAGTAAGTCTCCTTGACTCATGAACTCCAAAATTATCCAGGGTGGTTCTGGAAAGTGAATTATACGTAGCTAAAAGAAATGCAATGCATGCACTTTTTTAACGGTTTCTTACTTGTCGTTGTGAGCCCCAGGACCTTAACAACATTTTCATGGTTGAATGCAGCCAAAGCTGAGTACTCCTCGTAAGCTTCATCAAAATCATCATTCTTCCAGATTTTAACGGCCACTGTATCGCCGGTTGTCAGCAGTTTCGCTACGTACAATAAAATCGGTGTGAACAACTCTTTTTAGCTTTTAATTAAATACATTGAGGATTTCAAGGAAAAAACTTGCGTAGTAGGGTTATACCTTTGTAGACTGTTCCGAAGTAGCCAGCTCCAATTTTCTCAAGCAAATCAATGTTCTTTTTGCCGATCTTGACGAACTTCATCTCAATTAGTAAGTTTAAATCTATATAAATAACATAAATAACTGGTTTTACAGAAAAAGAAAACTATAAAAATAATAAAAATAAAAGTACTAAACAAAAGAAAAGAGGAGCGAAAAGAACTGAAAACTATACTCGAAACTAGTGGAAAAATGTTGAATAAAGCCGCAAGAAAGTGGTGAATACGAAACCCTCGTGGCACAGAGTCAGACATTCAACTTGTTGCTTTTAAGAAATTGAAGTAGAAACTATTTATTGCCAACAATAGCTATGCTTTGACGTTATTAGCAAAAATTAATCGGATTTGTAGATTCTGAAAGAGACCCTTGTACCAAGAAACCTACATCTACAAATTTTGATTCAGATTTCGTAGCCATTTCTTTGTATCCCGACAAGTATCACGAGTGCAGAGAGGACATTGCATGAGGACTTGAGGACTCACCGCTACGCTGGATTTTAAGTGCTCATCAACAATTTCTGCAAGCCCTTTTATGAACAGGGGGTGGTCGTTGGGAGACGCTGCTCGCTTCACGTTGGTCCCAGTCTAAAACACAATATTTTTACAGAATAAAATATAGTACAACAGATACTAAAAGAGTTACTGAAATTGGCAGCATGGTTTAGCAATAATATGCCGAAGCAAGCTCACCTCTTCTGCTAGGTCTTTCCCATACTCGATATCCAGTTCATGCAGAGTCTCGATATGCTCATTTGTAAATGCAACAGGTACGAGGATAATATTTTTCAACCCTTTCTTTCCCAACGCTGAAAATGCAAAACCAAAGAAGAAAAATTAATTTTTCATAACAGTATAAACATAGCTTAATTGGTTCATTTTTAGCAGTACCTTTCATAGCTTCTTCTGTTGAAGGTCGTAGCCAAGGCAGGTAGCCCACTTTCGACTGCCATACGAGTCTATAGGGATTCATAAATCTGAGCTCTTCCATCACCAGCTGAACAGTCGCACTCACTTCTGTAGGATAAGGGTCGCCATTATTCACGGCCTGGTGGAAAACGTAGATTCAGCTTCAAGATTTTTATAAAAGAGACTGGATACCTTCATTGGTAACGAATGGGCTGAGAATAGTATTACAACCCTGGACCGAACATCTTCATCGAACTTCGCCAACTGCTCCTTGATACGCTCGGCAATAGTTTTGACCAAAAATCTGTTAGTTCCCCACCGATCAATCAAACTCCATTTCAAAGAAGATTTCCTGTGAATTACTGTTATTGCACATTATTCTAATACGGTTGCATGAGCCAAGTTATATAAAAAGAGGAGGTAACCTGGATGAATAATATTTATGGAATGCATGTATACTGGATCCAGTTGTGGCACAACTGTACTGGGGATATTGGGAGAATGCCACAGCCCTCGTGATTCCATCTCTATTGAATAGAAATAACTTTTTAATAAAAGAACTGTAGGGTAAAAATACTTCTTACTTCTCCATAATGTCAAGCGATTCTTCGGTAAGGGGATGAGCGTATCGGAAGCCAACGTAGTGCTTGTGAGGTGCCGTTTTCGGGGAAATTTCATCCAATTGCTTACACATGAGAGCGCCCTGTTTATCAGTCCACTGAAAAATCGGTGACCCACCACCAATTTCGGCGTACTTTTTCTGAATATGTGGTGTCCTTCTCTGAGCCAGCCATTTTCCAAACCTATCCTGGGCAGGTAGCTGCATGATATCACGATCCTGAAAAAGCCTCAGCAAAAAATCTCCGACCTCTTCAGTGTTTCTCGGGCCGCCCATATTCATCATAAGGATTCCTGTGCCCTTAAAGCGGAACTGCTGGAAAGACGCTGAGGGAGCCGAAACCAAACTGAAATTCTTCACACCAGACAGCATTTCTTCAGTGGTCTAAACACGACTAAGCAAAAATACATTAAAATGAGGTAAACAGCAGCACTGTGCTGCCAGCACAGCTGCTCTTTATGAGAATCGGTTTTTATGCTGTATGTAACCTACCTGGAACCTGGTGACTCCGAATTCCTTCGGAAAGGAAAATATTCGAGAATTAGAAATATAGGTCAAGAGGGCAAGATGACCACAATTAAATTAGAAAGCAGCAGCGGAAACGGAAAGGTGACAGCTTCACAACTCAGCTGTTCGGCATCTCTGGGGGCAACTTGCACCCTGCACCACCACCGGCTAAAAATCGTGTGCAAAAAACTCCGAGGGGTGGGTGGGGAGTTGAAAGGACATTACAAAATTCGCCCCACACCACCGCGGCATCCCCTCTGAGTTGACTGGTACGAACCGCGTCATTTATCTGTTTTCATAAAAGCAACGGACTCAGCTAAAAAACGTTGTTGGCTGATTGTTGATGTGAATTCCCGTACAGCCTTGATCCTTTTGAGGTGGAATTTACTGATTCATTTTCCAATGAATCGAATTTACCTATGATCAGCGACTTGACCTCACCAAACCGGACAAAGAAACGTCGGGATAATCCTAGTATAGGTCCCCAAAACTCATTTCTTATGTTGTTAGGTTTCTTAGGTTGACGCGGGAATTTCAAACTTTTATGGGAAATCCTATTGAAGGACCTATACTGTAGTAGGATTGTTCCGAAACGTCATCAAGGATTTGGTTAAGTGCAGCTAAAAATGTACCCAGTATTTCCCATCGGCAGACAGAAGTCCTATGTCATGACCTAAAGCGCGATAACATTAATCGAAAGGACTGGGTCTACTGATTCTAAAACCGTACCATGTTAATTTACCTTTTTCACCTACGACATGGCTGCAAGAGGTCAGAAAAGGTTATGCGGGACACTTAGTGGCTCTTAGCGGGCATTTTTATGCCGTTTCAGAGGTACTACTGGTCCGGACCCATCAGGTTAGTTGACCGACCTTTGGGTACTCGTAAATGTCGTTTAAAGTCAGTATGCAATCAATTAAAAATCAATTGCAAGCAACATAGAAACCAATGAAAAAAAGGTTTGCTTTTGAATGCACAATGATTTTATGGCCTTCAGCTACAGTCAGAGTTATAACGTAGGGTAGTCAACTGTGTCAACTTTCTATCGTCTCGTGCCATAGTACTACTATGCACCACTGCAGCGGGCGGACAGGCGGATAAAATTAACATACCCTTGTTATTGTGTTTGGCCAGGCGCGCTGTCATAACTTTTAGATACGAGCACCAGAAACTAAGTATGTCTTCTGCTCTTTACAGCTAATTAAGAGTGACAATCAACACCGACTGAGCTGGTATTCTAAGCAATTATTAGTTCTTAAGGATTCCGTTATTCATTAGTTTGCTCTTAAGTT
>JABASM010000679.1:0-19865 GCA_019776545.1 Brachystomella parvula
CTTTTTCTCATTGTTTGAAACAGGTAAGGAGCTATTCAGAACTAATCCCCAAAAGAAAGGAGAGAATTCTCTCAATCTCAATGCCGGCCGATGCCTGATCGGCGCGTTTGTGACCGGCTCGACCGACGAGCATCATATTGAAATTGTTAGGTTTTTTTCCGGATTTCGTAGCCGACGGAGACCTGATCGGCGCGTTTGTGACCGGCTCGACCGACGAACATCACGTTGAATTTTTTAGGTTTTTTTCCGGATTTCGTAGCCGACGGATGCCTGATTCGGCGAAATGAGACCGTCGAAGCCGGCTATCGGCGAAGTGAGACACATTTTCCATTCGGCGAATTGAGATTCGGCGATATGAGACCAAACCCAATATTATTCTTGTTCATTTCAATCATAGACATGAAAACCGAGTGCCGTTTCCATGTTTATGATTTCAATTCGTAGTGAGATATAGCGAGGGTTTTTTGCCGGGCTATCGGAGTACCTGGGACCACATTTTGGTAGAGGAGATAGGACAGGGTACTTACGCTCCTCCTATCTCCTATGCCCGGCATACTTATGCCAGTGGTCCCGTGGTGCTTCCCAACCACAAGCAAACAATTTTTTCCCGGTGGCAGTTATTATGTAAAATTGGACGTAGAACACGATGGAAGTGGTCCCAAGGGCGTAGGATTGAAGTTACGCTTCCGAAACGCCATTTTCATTTTGTCCGGATTTTTATTTATCACGGGTTACGTACCATGAGAAACCGTAGAGCTCTTCTCATTTATTTCACACTCGCCTGTGTAACTCTTCTGTGGGAGATCAATGGAACTGAAGTTCTCAAAGGAATCGGAGAGGCTTGCGGAGGAAGTAAGCAAAAGGCATTTTACATTGTTGCCTTGAGTGTTTTTGTTAGAAAATTTTGATTAATTTTTTCCACAGAAGTTAAATGCTCGAGGGAGAAGCATCATCTGAACTGCAGCCTATCACTCTCTGGAACCAAGAAAGTCTGTACTTGTACTCTGTAGACGATTTCCGTCCTTTTCTTGACCAGTCCTATTGCGTGCATGTGTCTATTCAAACAAGGCGAAGCCTGCAAAGATTCCGCGCGTTTCCAGGATGAGTTTCAAAGGCATTTGGACGACGTGCTGCATGCCATAGCGAACCCAGACATCAGCAGTGTATCAGTCAGATCCAAGAAAGTTAATAAAACGCTGGATATACTCAAGGAATTTGGAACTTCCCGGACGAGTAAAGACTGGGAGGTGTTTGCTTCGAAGCAGTTGACTAATCTAAAAAAGATTGCAGTAGAGTACACAGGCCAGGTCTCGTCGGATGCTGTGCTATGCGCCAGCGGAGAATGCCAAGACGGTAAATGCGCCACCAAAGGGGTCAACATCAAGCATGGCATTTGTAAGCATGGGCAGCCTGCTAAGAATGCAAACCCACATACAGCCTCTCCCACCGCTTTTGTTCTCACTATTGCCGCCATCATCGCGTCCTTCCAGCTGCTCACCTTCTTTCCCAAACTCTAGGATTCATGCCACGCCTATATTCTTACTCCTTAGTGTTTTAGTATATTTTGAGGTTGCCGGTTTTAATTCATTAATAATCTCATGTTGATCCGGTTTTCCCTTGAAAAGCTGTGAAAATTACTACATACTCATCAAAACCTTGGCCTGTTTGGCGTGAATATGGCTCGGTTTCGAGTTTTTGACACCTAGCTAAAAAAAATAAAGTTTTGGTAACCCATTTTTCAGCTAGAATGCAGATTTTTTCGTCGATCTGATAGGCCGAGATTTCATTTTTCTTTCTCGCCGAATTCGAAAATTCAAAGAATCAGCTGACTTCTGAGTTGTCATCGGTCATTTCTGTGGCAGTTTATCATAAGTATACCCGGAAAACTCAATCCGTGACAGTTCCGCCCGGAAAGCTTTGGCACAAAAGAATTAACGGAGACTTTTCCGCTCATCAGAATGAAACTGACGCAGGTTGAGTTTACGAATGAATATCGTAAAATGTTCTTAAGAAGGACAGGTGGGGTAAAGAGGGACAGTGCCGGATTCCATTCCATTTTCGTTAAACTAATTTTACTTAACACTTATCCGCATAATCGCAATTGTGTATGATTAGCTTAACTTAGCTCAGCCGGGAGAATGTTAGTTATTAATAGCGCGAGCTATTCATGCGAATCCCAACTTTTTTTTCGTGTCGTGTCCGGACGTCCGTCCGTCCGGACGTCGCTTCGCCCGTTTCCTCAGCAACGAATGATCGGATTCACTTGACGTTCCCTAGAATGAAAAAAATCAGCGGAGAGGAGTTTTCTAGGGGTATACAATTCTTTCGGAGAATTTTCACAGAAATTATTTATTTTGATTGAACTGCCAAGCTAGGAATTTCTTGTTTCAAATTTATTAGTGACTGATTTAGTCAAATTAAGCTGAAACCCTAAATAATTTTTAAAAAATTAGCGTTCTTCTCACGGCTGCTACGGGATATGATGATCAGTTTAGAAAATTGAAGTCCCGAAGGCTCTATTTCTCTGTCGATTGAAGGGAGTGTAGAAAATAGTGAGGGGGATTTGAGATCCAGGGATTGAGCTGCTACCTGAAGATGAAATGATGATGAGATCCGCAAGGGGGGAATTACACTTCCTGACATGAATCCACAACAACAACGGGAAATTATTTTGTTTGATGGAGTTATTCAGCAGCAGCAGCCCACACTACAACTCAACCACCACCCAAAACCACTAGTTCCATAATACTAATTCACATCCCAAAGCTCGCTTCTTTCTTCCTTTGAGGTTTCTCATAATTTTAATAATGAACTGCTGAGGAGGAATATATTTAAAAGAACACAAGAGGAAACAAAAGGATTTGTTGACACTGGGCTTGAATTATTTTCATTATTTTCTTTTTTTTGCTAGGGATCGGCCTGCTTATTACAAAAAGTTACTCCTTTCATCGAGGGATTTTAATCACACTCCCTCAGGTTGATTAATTTCAGGTCCTAAAAGAATTTCCTACACAAAAAAATCCTGTGAAGAATTGATTTTACAGTTAATCATCTAAAAATCCTGGTGGTTATTAGCCTGTTTCCATTTCTCCATCTTTTTTTAAGTTCAAATTTCTCTGATTGAAAAGCAAAATTTACAGAAGCTAGAGCTCGAGAAAGAAATTCCTGAAGGATTTGAGCCAACTCATGGAATCATCTTAAGCGTTTAAAATGCAGAAAATATTTTTATTTTCAAAAGCTTTGGAATTTTTCTCTCAAAGCATCGACTAGAAAAACTTTCCAGAATTTTTGTTTGATAAATAAAATTTACAGCCTGCATTTCCTCGTTGAAAGTCTGGAGAAATTTTCTCCGAAGTTTGTTTCTTGTCCGTTTAGAAATAGCTGGTGCAGGAGGCCACCATCCATGCAGAAAGTTTTTGCATAATCTAATCCCGTCTCTCTCGAACAGCGGAAATTTATACGAAAAAATCAAAAACTGTATTTTTTGTTTAAAGTTTTAAAATAGTTTTTTTTTAACTAACAAGGGAACTTACTGCCGTACGACACCACGAACTCCGAGATTTTGCTTTAGATCACCTCAAAACAGTTAGAAACTATAAGGTCCTAAACTTCACTTGACTCTATTTCAGAAGCTTTTTAGAAGTTAGGGACCCAATTAGTTTTTAGCCATTTCGAAAAATCCTTACGGAATTCAACACGTAAAAATTTGTGTTTCTAAGGGGAGTCATGGTTGAAAGCTAGAATTTAAACATGGATTTTTTAAACCAGAAAAGGATGATTTCTTGCGTTAGATTCACCCAGGATTTGTTTCTCTATTTTTCTGAAATACACGTGATTTTGACTGAAAGACTCCAACTATTTTAGTTTATATGCGAAAATCAACTTTTGTCAACTATCTCATAAGGATTTTTCCAAATAGTCTTAAACGTTCTAGGTGAAACATCTCAATACGTTCCCTTGTAAGTTTTTACTTTTGAAAAAGTGGACAAAAATCTAATAAATATCATAAATTCAGTTTGGGGAAAAATAAAATAAAACAAGAATTTTAATCATGCAAAATGTAGAGCCGAAATTATAAAGAGTGTTTTGTAAAAATTCTGGAAAAGTCATGAGTGTGTTGTCTCAATTTTATGCAAGGAAGGAAAAATGAGTGTCAAGAATAAAAGTAGCTGAAGATTTTGGGCAAACTTCATTTTTCAGATAAAGGACAGGATGAATAAATATGACGGTGGGGCTTGGCCACTACTACTTCTGTCGTGACATGAGTAGTAAATCAGTAAGCAATGCTGCCGGGTCCATTGCCTCATTTTCAGTAGTTGACATTGAGAGAAGTTAGTGATGGACGGACAATAGCCGCTAGATAGACAACTGAAGGAAGTCTCAAACCTCTGCTCGTCTCATCCCCCGTCCGGGTTTATCGTCTTCATCTCTATGTCTGAGGTGGGTGATAGTGATGTACTCAATTCAAAATATGAAGAGAACCACTTCATTTGAAAAAAAAAAAAACCAGTAGGTAATTTCTTGGCACTTGGAAGATAAAAACTCCTCAATTCCTCCTATTACGGCTTATTTTAACTTCCTTAAATCCTAAAGGATGAGATAGCCTTAGCAGGATTTCCCCCATTAAAAATGGCGGTTGGTGATCAGGTAGTGCTGGGCCTGGGTGAGCATTTTATATGCAAATTTTGATGGAGACCGAATAAGCTTCGACTTAAAAACTTGACTAATTTGTACATTCTACTACTCCCAGCCTATTGTTTTTATTTCTTTGCTAATTTACATCTGTTAACAAATATAACGAGTTTCAAGGTTCAGCTTGAGACCTTTCAATCATGAAAACACTGAAAGAAAATTCAAGTGAATGAGATTAGACCAACGGTTAGGAAATTACGGAATCAATTATTTCTTCTCCTGCAGAAAATTTAATTACAGGTGGTGGGGGTTTTTGATAAAATTGAAATAAGGCCGGCACGGACGCCAGGACTTGTACGAATAAATTTTCCTGTAGGTAAGGAAAGTTTTCTTTGAAGCCCCACGAGGTCGGACCATAAGGTGAGCTTTGAATTGCATGTGAGTTTCTGAACACCTCTGACAAGGTGGGCATGGGAGCTAATAAAATGAAAAGTTTTCATCGTTGTTAGCCAAAGCTCTGATTAGAGGTTTTGATTGATGACCCATTTGTACAGTGTGCAGCGGCGGCGGGAGCGGTTTTCTTTTCGGAATGCTCACTTTTATAGCTTGTCGTGAGAAGTTTCACGGGGAGGCTCAGGATGAAGCTCTGTGGTGCTGAACGACGTGGAGACAGTTCCACCCCCTATAATTTAAAGAAGCAAAACGGAACTGGGTTCATAACGTCTCGAGGAAATCCAATTATGGCTATATTTCGCACAAACTAACTTAACCCACCCTCCCTCCCCCCTTCCCTCCCTAAAAGTAAGAAAAAGAAAAATGTGAAGTGAACTCTAGCGTGACAAATAAGTTGGAGAAATTGCCATATAAACCATATATACTGCCTCAAAACCCTCCCCCTCATGAATATGATTTCTTGTCCAATTAGGAAAAAATAAAACAAAAGGAAAACCAAGAGTAATCAAAACATCCTAAGAAACAAGTCCCCCTTCCACTCCTTCAACCGATAAACAATAAAAACTCTACAAGGGAACCTTCAAATCAACACTTTTCAATGATCCAACCTAAGCGATCAGCTTGCTCCTTAGCTCTAATGGATTGATGAAAGTTGTTTTTATTTATTTACTACTTTTACTTATCCATAACCACGGAGGTTAAGGTCATTTTGTTTCTAAAAAAATTTGAAATGTCTTTGAATTTTTTTATAGAACTTTTGAAGATTGGCGGCTTATACAGAGTCTTCCAAGTTAATTTCCTCAGGCTTTCATTGCTTTCACCAAACCAACAAAAACTTCCTCCCTTCACCACCGCGCCAAACTCATAAAGAGCGGCCACAGCAGCCAATCATCGATCTTCTCATCTCATTTTTTCGTTTTCAAATTTTCATCAGCTGTGGTTTGTGGGAGACTTTTTGTAAGCTTTGGAGAAAGGCAGTGAAAGCCTGAGGAAAGGATTTACCTCCGGTAAATTATGAGCAGTGTGGTATGTTCATGCCCATATATGGTCATGGCTTCAAGCATCAATCATCACATTCTCAGATCTGCTCGTTATAGAAGAGTAATTTTTTTTTAAATATTTTTTGTAAAATCATGGTCATATTTTTTTTAAATTAGAAATTATTTCCTACTTCAAAAATTTCAATATGAGGCTGGAAATTATTTAGTGGACAAAGATGGTGGTCCAGTTCCAGCAGGTCGGGTCTGCAGTCGCCTGTTCTGGTCTGATAGAAGCTTGATTTTTCTTTTCTTATTTGAAATTAAGTCAAAATTTCTTCCATCCGACCGAACATTTTGCTTTTCAAAAATCAAAGCTGTATCTCTGATAAGAGAAAAGTTTGAGTTTACACTTACCCTGTACTGGACCATGAAATTCATTAGTTTCGTAATTTCAGTTTCACACGAAGAGATTGGAGTGAAAGTGTGCAATTCCGGTGCGATAAGGGTAAGGATTTTATTATATGAGCATAGGGAGGGAGGAGGAGAAGATCGTCATGCCTTGGTTGGAATTCTGAAGGGGGAAAGCGGAAGTAGAGTTTTACTTTGTTACGCTCTTCAAATGCATTTCTCTGTTATCTATAAATGTCCCTCTTTAGCAGAGAATCCAGGAGAGGGTAAAAGTTAAGTTGAAGTGAAGCGTGAAGGAAACGAACGGCGCTTGATAGGGTGTGGTCAGGGAGAACGGGAAAAGCTAAACTGAGGAATATGTCCGAATCTCTTGGTCTATTGTTGTCCAGAAGGGTGGCTTGGCTGGATCATAACGTCGTCTTCCGTAGCATAAGAGATGATATGAGATACGCTCTATGAGTGTCTCCTTGTTCCGAATGAATAAGATCTCCGGACGCTCCCCCGGACTCTCTTTTGTTTTTTCCCCCACTTCAGTTTCCTCATTGTCTTGTCTTTCTTTTTCTGTTTCTCCTCATTTCATCCACTTAAAAGCACGGACTAAGACTCTCCCATTGTCTCCTGCCTCCTGGAACTGAAGGACAAGGAAGATTCATGGCTTCTCATTTAAGCGGCCGAGGAAAGGAGACTTGCAGTAATAGGCACAAGGGAGCCAATTCCTATCAAACCTTACTTCATCCCTTCCTTATTTACAAATCCAAACTTATTATAAACTCAATTTTCAAAGCTTTACTTTTTTATAGGGGAAAATGATGTCAGATTTTTCTGTATCCGTGACTCATTCTTAGAAAATTGTGAAAAGTAACTCAGCTATGAGGATTCGCAGATTTTTTCTTTCTTGTATTTACGGAAAGCAGCAACACAGCTTTTTCCCAGAAGAAAATGAATCGCTCGTTTCTAAATTTTCACAAATTATTAGCCTTTGTTTTTTTTTCCTTTGATTTGCTGGATAATTTTTATTTCGAAAAAAAAGTAGTGAAGTAAATGTGAAATTCTGGGATTTTCCTTCTTGCCTGGAGAAAGTGGAGGGAAAGCAATAATTTTTCGCTCCCAATTCTCATAGTTGAGAAGGTAGACATCATAATTCTAGCCACTTAACTCCATCTGAGAATATGAGTCATAAAATTTCAGGAAATTTAGACGACTGAATATGATTGGAAGTTTTGGATAGAGGATTTTAAGGTCGAGTGAGCTTCGCTATTGAAAAAGAGGAGTGAACTAGGGAAAAAAAACTCTACTTAATTTTGATGTGTAATTTATCGTCCGTTACTTTTAAGTTGAGTAAAACTTAGGAATAGAAAATAGAGGTTACGGAATAAGGGAACAATGGGAAAACAAGATGTAATTCCAAAAATAGATTTTTTTTTTTCTTCTGACTTTTGTCATCGTAAAATGAAATCAAGATAAGGGTTACATGGTTCCAGGGGAAGGGGACGCGTGAGTAAATCCCATTTCCCCATATGCACACTCTCTACCGCCTGCCCTGTTAAATGATCTGAATTAATATAAAGAAAATTAAGTTTTTTACTTCAAAAATATTATTATCCCTGGCTTTCTCCAACCTTTTCATGCCTGCCTACTCACTCGGAAAACACATGCTCCTTTAAATTGGATAATTTCTCTGTTTTAATTTAAACTGGGACGCGCGTGCTATTTCATTTTCCTGTCAGCAATTTGTTTTCAGCCCCCCCCCCCCTCCCTTGAATTTGAAGCAGTTAAATTTATGTGTAGTTAATTCTCGATTTATCACAATTTTCGAGCAGGTTTCTGGAACTCCACAATAAGAGCACGGTAAGTGGAAGTTTGAAGTGTTGCCGAAGAAAGTTGCTTTTGAGTTGACTACAAATCAGTAAAATCAAGTTTTCAAATTTATTTAGAAAATTGGATTTCTCTAATTATTCAGCATCAAGGAAGGAAGAAAAAAAGTTGTAAATTTATGAACTCAAACCCAGAGTCAACAGTCAAGGAATTCAATCACACTTTCCTATTCAACGTGTTTCCTCTCCCTTCACTTCCTGGACTACTTTCTCCAGTGGTAAAAGTAAAGAAAGTTAGATTAACTTCCATTTAAATGCAAAGTTGAGTTCTTAAAAGGATTCAAAAGGACTCTCCACTTGTCTACATTTCTGTACTTTCCTTTGGCAAAGTGCCCTCCCAACCACTCGAAACTCATGTAAAGCTCAAATGAGAAGCTCTGTCCTCGTAAATGGCTCAAAAAATTTAAAAAAAACAAAAAGTCCATTGTTTAACTAAAAAGTTTCTCCTCCTTCAGTTTACTCAAAAGAAATACTGCCAATTTGCTTAAATTATTGAATTTCATCAACAATGGACTAGAATAAAGGGGCCTTAATGAATGACTGGGCAATTTTCAATGGATTCCACTCTTATTGTCCTTAAATTTACATACTTATGACTTCTAATAACAAGGTAAGCTACTCTAACTATAATCATTTCTTAAACTTTTTGCAAAAGATGGGAATTGGAGGGATGGGAGGCCTAGGCACGAAAAAATTCAATCAATAAAAATCTGTGGGAAATTTTTATCGGACTCCCATCGCACCATCCGTAATTCAATCTCTAGTTTATTGACTGAATAAACAAGCCTAAGTATTAACCCGTATTTAACAAGAAAAATTACTTGAAATTCTGGGAAGATTCTGACATACTGCTGCTACGGTGTATCTGGCATCTCAGTTTCTTGGCAAACGCACTCGCTCAATCTGTTTTTGGCCCCAGAAAAAGCATATGACAGCAAGTTTCTTAATCTTTCTTATAATCAGTCCAGACATTTGCGTGATTATGTTAGTAGCGCACTTCAATTTAATTTAATTTGATTTAGGGTCGGTGGGGGTAACTGTGGACGGTTGAATTTTTAAGCATTAGACACACGTTTTTAAATAACTAAAATTCGAGCTATGTGCAAGAGGTCGAGTACATATTGCTCGAATTTTTAATTATTTTAAAACACGTGTTTAATGCTTAAAAATCCAGCCGTCCACAGTTGCCCCACCGTCCACAGTTACCCCAACCGACCCTAGGCCATTTTTTTTTGGTTTCCTAATTTTTGATTGGCTGCTGAACCGAAGAGAATCCTTTATGCAGCGTCTACATTAAACGGGTACAAGATTAAAGATGCACTTTCAATAACCGCCTGGCTGTAACTAGCAGCTTTGAGAAAACTATGGGATTATTTTACCCACAATGGAATCAGGGGAAGCTGAAGAGAAAGCTCTAGCGAAAGTTCTGCATGAGGCTTTTCCCTTTTGTTCAAGTTTTTGGATTATATGTCAAGAGCTTGGGAATCGGGCGGGCTGGGAAGTGAATAAGAACAAAAGGATAGTCTAGATCTGCAAAATGCATAGCCCAGGATTGCATTATTTTCTTGAATTCGAAAATTTTCTTTTAGACTCTTTTGGAAAGTTTGAAAATGGATTTACTTGGAATTTTTTAAAACAAATCCAGAGATGATGAGGAGGATGAGTCACGTTGGCTGAGTGACTCTTCTGAGTAGTTCCATAAACTGGGCTTATTTTTTTTTACTTCAAAAATAGGAAAGGACTGATACTGACATGAGCACCAGCTGCTCTGCTCGATGACAACTTAATGACATTCGAGTATTTTTTTCCTCAAGACCACTTTGATCCTATTTCCTATATATTCAATCCCGAAGATCCAATTCACCCTTGAGCGACGAAGGAGCGAGCGAGCGCAAGGACGAGGATTAGGAGACTTCAGAGATTTCCTTATATTTTCCCAACTCTATTTTTACCCCTCTCTCTCATCTCTCTCTGTCTGTGTGCTGTGGGCGAGGAGGAGCGGCAGCGTGGGGTCCTTTTCTTCCTGCTTTCTCCTGTCCGAAACAAAATGAAGACTAATCCTCTTGTCCCTGTCACGCCTGACACCTCCATCACACACTCCAAAAACATATTATTACAATGAGGGAGACAAAAAAATAGGTCCTAGGGATACGCAAACCAGTAAATTGAAACGAATGGAAATATTGAGTAAAAAAAAAAGTTTGAGGAGGCTTATTATTAAGTCCCAAGGGTACGGATTTTTCATTAAACCCGATAAAAACCTGAATTTACAGACTTGGGTCCTTTTCAGTAAAAAAAAATATTCCTAAAGGAAAATAATTCAATCGAATCCGGAGGATATTAGGAAATTAGCTTAAATTAATAGATTTCTGATTTGATTTAAATTTTTTTCATCCATGTTTTATTCCCATGAAGATGTTTTTTCCAAAAAACTAGAGCACATTATTTTTTGGCCGCAAAAATTAAATTCCGAAATTTTAGGCCAAGTCTTCTAATTATTTTTCTTCCAATTTTTTATTATTTATCTTTTAATAGTCTTTTTTTTTAATAAAAAAACAGGTCGATGCTAGGACAGCGTTGGAAAAGAGGACTTTATTTTTTTTTCATTGGGAAATTTCGCTATGTATAATTTAATCTCATTTATTTTTTTCTATTTGGTAAAATTTGATGTAGCAGGTAAAGTGCGTATACTAAACTTTTCTTCATCTCTAAATTCTTTTATATTTTATTTTTTGTTTTATTGTATTTCTTTCCAGAACTCCTTTCCTTCTATTATTGTCAATGTCATCGTTCACGCTTTCTCCGAAATGGAAAAACTATTTTTCCACTCAACTTATTCCCTAATGTTGTGTGTGTGTTTTCCGTTTCTTACGAAAGCTGAGGATTCTGAAGTCCCTTTAAAGTTCTGGCGTTTCTTGACTTTCAGATTATAGGCGAATCCCAGCTTCTTTCCTACTCCGGTATAGCCGAGTTCATTCTTCCCTTTGCTTTTGCATAATTCCGTCGTTTCTATACAATAATAATAATAATACTTTCTCTTCTTCTTATTTTATTCTACTCGATTATTCAGGTTTCAAATGAATTCAAAATTCAGGGGAAGGAAACCTCAGGAATTGAAAAGCTATTCAATCTCAAACGGATTTGAAAATTCAAACAAAGTGTAGAGAGAGCTGAGAAGAGCAGAAGGAAACTGCCAAAAGACGCCAAACCTCCCTCATTTGTCATTTCATTTTAAAAGAATGGAAATTCTAGGGGCTTCCTCTTCACAAATATTTATGAGTTAGGAAGTAGCAAATTGAAATCCCTATACTAGACCACAAAGAACCTAATGACACGATCCTATGCTCCATTTCCTTAGATTCTTCTTCCAGAAATTCCAGCTTCCGACTATAACGATCTCAGCAGAGAGGAAAAATGACTTTCACTTCTTGGGAGTGTAAATCCAAAGAAGTCGGAAATCCCCACCCAACTCATAAATTCACCCTCATTACTAACAAAGTCTTTAAAACTGGCCTCATAACAGATTAATTACATTTAATGGCTAATCCAGCGTTCCACTAGCTGAGGGCAATTTTTCTGCGCTGCAGAATTCATTTGCCCCAATTTTTGGATGTCGTGTTTCTCTCAAACTTGAACACAATCCTACGGGTCCACCTGGAATTTCTTTTTTCCCAGGCTGGTAAACGGGTATTTTAAGCAACACTCTGTTGATCGGTAGAAAACGCATCCGGAGTCCTGATTATCAAGCTCCAGTCGTTCGCATCCTCGCATTTGTAACTGAAGGTCGAAAAGCAGGGAGCTGGGAATGGGTCTTTAGAGGCTCTAAGCGTAATCCATCAAAAATGTCGGACACTTGAGAGAGTTCTAAATAAACTATATTTAATACCCCCTTCTTCATCTTTCCACCAGAAAAAAAAAGAAAAGACCGACAGAGGAGAAGTGACAGGGAAGATGGAGAGTCTCAATGGGGAAATGAATTGAATTTTTAGCTTCAAAAGATCTGAGAAGATCATTTCCCTACTTTATCCAGTTTGTCATATCAATATCAAGAGCTGAAGTTCAAAAGCCATCATGATAATACACATACTCCTCATCATTTCCCCCTATTTCCTCCTTCAGCATCATCCATTCTCAAGAGGATAAATGCCTATTAAGTGCACTGCAGAGATTTCTATTGTTAAAAATAGTTTATCCTACTTAGGTTCAGTAATCTTTCGAAGATTCAGAAATGAATTTAAAAATTCTTCAGAGCTATTAAGTATTAAAAGAGCTAGAAATCATATTCTGGAATTTTTGATTTCTAGATAGCGATCATATGGTATTGGGAAAGCGTCGAAGCTATATACTGCACGGTATTCAAAAAAACCACCCTTGACTTTTGTATCTGCCATCTGAGGCGTTCGCTTTAGGGAAAAATCTCTAAGAGTTTTTTCGTCAAAGCCTCGCATCAAATGCCGCTTCTCATTAAACTGCTGGAAATGCAACAGTACCGCGGACGAGATTGACGATGCCGGCGCTTAAATAAGTCCAGGAAATCGCCTTTCAATGAAATCTTTTTTTTTCAGCGATGAAATAGGAAAGAACGCTGTTCGACTTGAATATGAATTTCTCGAGGATTTTTTTTTTCGAGCAAGGACCTTTCAATTTCAGCGAGACACGTTTTGACTTCGAAACAAAATTTTTCTCTTGCCAGAATTCAGGATCACCGGTAGGCGATCAAAATTTTCTTTGGCTTTCTTAAAGCCAAAAAAACCTCGGCGTCTCTTTTCACCTCCGTCTACTGTACTTGGTAATTTTTGAGGGATATGTTTTTTTTTTCTCCAAAATATTTGCGCATCAATTTTTTGAGTCGTCCTTCCATAGCAGAGTAAAAACAAGAGGAAATTAAAGATCTAACCCCGCAGAGAAAGCTAAATTTGAGTTAAGTTTACGATTATTGAAAATGAGTCTCCATTTAATCCTTTTGCACATCCTCCATTAAACTCAGGGGTAAGTAGTAATGGGGAGATAAAAGCGTGTTAAAATTCCCATTTGTATTACTCCTCTATCACTTCAACTGACACATAAATATAATTTCCTTTAGTTTACAGATGCGAGCATCATCCCCTCCGAAGCAGCCAACTCTAGATTTCCTTAAGGAGAGAGGGGGATAGTTCCATTTGTCTTACTCATTACCCATTCCCGAAATTTTAGCTTCTTCGTAAAGCGTAATAATAAAGTGTTTGAGACCTTAAGGGGTTTTGACATTGAACTTCATGTTACAATGCAGATGCAGAATGCATCGGCTGAAGGAAGACGTAATGTAATCTCTGCTCTGCTGTAAATGGCCTGGAAAGAAAGTAAACCCCGACACACCGGGCAATTTTCCCGGTGTCACACGTTGCTCGATTAAGGAAATCACCCTGTCGAGCTTCATCGCCTGGAAAAACATCTTTGGCTTTTAAGTCATTGAGCCTCTTTTCAACTCCGCTTTCACTCCTCTCCCTCCTTCTGCCTGTCATCTCAAGGCGGGGTGGAGGAGAAAATCAAGGACGGGTTTTTTTCTAATCCAAATTTCCAGCAGTGTGTGTCATATGCGATGATTTTTCTGTTAAAAAACAATGAAGAGAAAAAATTAAGCTTTCATTCCAAGCAAAGTAGCAATCCATCATTCCTACTTTTTGTGTAACTTGAAACAAACCGACGGCGCTGGTATGATTGCTGAAAAGGCAGAGGAAATTTTTTTAAGGTAGTTTAGCAGGGTAACCGTAGCGGAATTCTTGGAATCCAAACTATACAACGCACTGAGTTGAAAGAAGTTTCAGTTTAATTTAAAACTTTAAAAAGTAAGGGAAAATAAAATCAGCGTCGATTTCGTTTTCTCTGTTCGAGTTCATGATTTCAAAAATTTTCTTTGATTTACTTTCTTAACTTATAGTTCATGACAACTATTTCTTACGTCCAATTTTTTTTTTCAAGTTTTGCAGTACAAAAGGGTTGGATACAGGTGTCTTTCCCAATTGAGATCGCTACGGAAGAGTCTATATAGTTTAATTCGGACAATAGGAATGGCTCTTAAATTTTTAGGAGATTTTGAGCGAGCAATTTTTTAACGATAAAATTTGGGTAGGAATTTTTGTTTCTGAATCCACGGAAAAACTGGAGAAAGTAAAAGAGAAAGCTTGGGTTCCGGCCATTGCATTACCCTAAATTCCACTCTCAGAATTTTACCAAAGAATTAAGTACTTTTTCTTGTGCGTGATTTGGAGCTCGGTGGGTAATACTTCGTGTTCTGGTAGACAGGTGAGACTGGGATTGAAAAAATCCTTAAGCGGATTATTATTTAAATCTTAAATTCAGAAACCCTAAATTCAAATCTCGGCGTATCAAATTTCAGGACTTGTCAACAAAGGAAATCTCTGGATCTTCTCTGTAAAAACAATGGCTGCAATTTAGTTTTTGTTGATAAACAGATGTGTTTAGAATAATAGAATTAAGAATCCCAAAGATGGGGATTAATAAATGAACAGCTTTAAAAGAAAAGTTGAAAAGTGGGTTTTAAGCTCTTTCTTTTTCCAATTGTCATTTTGGTAAAATAAATATATATGCTCATGCCTGGTTTTCTTCATGCTAAGTTCTTAAGACGAGGCTGACAGAGACATGACATGGGATGTCATTGTCCTTGACTCTGAGCAAAACCATTGTTTTCTTACCACTAAATAATTCATTACTCTACAATTTAAGAATTTAAGAAAAAAGGTCTTGAGATCAGGATGATCAAAATTTTCTTTTCTGGAGAAGACAAAAGACTGCAGCTTGAAATTAAAAAACGAATTTACATAAATTCTTCAAAAAATTAAAATCTGGAAGTCAGCATTCCAAGCTCACCTTAAAAATTTGCATCCATCTTTTTACTTTAGATTTTTGAATGATTTTGGACGGAGCTCACTTTCAAAGAAAAATATAAATCTCTCTGTCAGCATCTGGTTAACCCAAAAAAAAACAAGTAAGCGGATACTTTTGTATCGAGCAGGAAAAGAGCATGGAGAACCCAATTTAGGAATAATAATAGAAAGAAAGCTCAAAATTTCTTGAGTAGAAAATGAAGTGATGATGAACCGTCAACACTAAAAATCCACAAAATCCAGGGGAATAATACCCAAAACCTCATCTGTTTCCAGAAAATCTGGTTGAGAAATCCTTGGATGATGTGTTGCCAGTGGTAAGCCGCAGAAAAAAGGGGGAAATTTGATATTTCATTCTTACGTTATAAAAAAGTGATCCTTTTGTTCAACATGTTTTTCTTGTGGTTTGTTTTTGGGTGGGAGAGGGCTGCGGCTGATGTCGCGAGAATGAGGACATGGTGGTAGCACAGGGTACTTCAACCACTTCTACCACCTTCATTTTCATCTTCCTCCCATTCAACCAAAAGGAAAAAACACATAACAACAAATTGGTAATTTGAGGATGAGGAGGGTTTTTTAAAGGCTCGCCTAAAAATAAATCAAAAGAACATCACTGTTTCTATTTCTTCTTCTCATCCTGATGCCCTTTTTGAAATTAGAAGAAAGAAAAAAAAGGAAGTGAGACTTTGTATCTTTCAAAACTTTTTCTTTTTCATCTCTTCTGCTTGTAGGTCGCTGTTTTTTAAACTGTAAATCCTTTCTTTTTAATCTCCACATTTTAGAATCCAAGACGAAGAAAGAAAAAAAATGTAATTTGAGTCCTAATGGAATGAAGTGGTTAGAAAATAAATCTAAACTAAGTACCAGCTCATCCCAAATTGTTGGGATTTAAGTCTCATTTTACATTAAGACTCGAGTTTAAGTTTTTATTTCATTTCAAGATTTTAGAAATGGTAGAGGAGCAATTTAAATTTAATTTATGACAAGGACTAAAAATATCTTAAAAAAACCAAAGCCAAAGCATTTTCTAAGCTGCAAAATCTTTTTTGAAAAAATCTCAAATTTCTTTCCAGTGTTCACTCTTAAAAATCGCAGTTCTCAGCTTTCTCTGCTTCCTCCCCTGCCTGCTTACTTGCCTCGCATCTCCATTCCAGCTTTCAAATATTTTAAAAATATTTTGCAGTAGAAAAAAACTGGGATTGATGCAAATCCTCATCTGAAAAGCGGTTAGCGCGAAATTTGATCTTAAAATTTGGATATACGTAATTCTCTTTCAGAGTTTCTGGTGTCTGTTTGGGACCCTCCTAGGCCCTACCCCTCCCCCACTTTGATGAAGTCGAGTGTGAACGTTTTAAGTGACTGTCCTGCAACTGGCAGGTCATTGAGCGATGCTTTCTCTACAGGCGCTGATCCCCGCCCACCAAATGCTCCTCTACCACGGATCCCTCCAGTTCTGCTAGAGCAGTACCAGGCGGATCATTTGATTTTTTTTTCTTGAGGTTTCATTTTATTCCTTTTTAAATGTAGAACTTCATTTTCTTCTTCCACTCTGTCAGCTCCTCTTTCTAAAAACTTATTCTTTGGCTTTTCTTCCTTCCCTTCCAACAATCTTTTCCAAATTTTGAAGCTCCTTGGACACATTTTCCTCCTCCTCTTCGGCAGGAGGACAAATAACTAAAAGCTAACAATGGAAGCTTATTTGCTACTCAAGCTACACAAAGAGAAGAAAAAAAAACATGAAAGATTTTTAGACTTTTAGTTTTGAATTCACGGACCCTTCTTTTCCAGTCTGAATGAAATCAATATGTTTGAAGAAAGAGGAAAAAAAAGCGAAACCCATAGATCAAAATCACAGTTCTTCTTTCCTCTATTGAATTTTTAACTTTTGAAAAAGCCACTTGGTAACTTCTTTGAGCGGAAATATCATGTAGAGTGGATAAGTAGATTTTCAACAAATACAGTAATCCATTGTTGGAAATCCAAAGGTTCAAGCTAATGAATAGGGGTTAGATGGCAATTTACTCGCTACTAATTCTCCTTCAGATCATCTACCTAACCCCGCTGCGCACGCTACGTTTCGTTCACACTGAACATTCAGCAGTGAGCCTTGTCAATTACTTAATGAATTGCGTAGCGAAAAAACGACGCAATACTTTTAACACGCCGGCGAAGGCGCAAAGTTTTATTTTTTTTTCTATGCATACGAACCCGCATACCGCGAAAATAATGGTTGCGTATTTTTCCAGGATAAGATCCTAATTTATTTCTGGCTTTTTTTTTCACCAGAGAAATAATGGTTAAATTTTTCAGAAAAATTTCTAGACATATTTTTCCTAGTTTTTTAGTTTAGTCGAACCGGTCTTCACACGAGGGCCAAGGGTAAAATAAAAGTTGAGAAAGAGCCAGGAGGAACATTTGCGATTTCAGAATTTCTTCACCCCTGCCTACCCTCCATCTACCGTCCGCTTTAGAAAGTATCCTTGAATTATGAAAAACTAAAGTTAGAATTTAGCTAAGCATTTTAATTTAATTTCTAATTATTCGTCCCTCAAGCTTGTTCTGCTATAACTGCCGGCTTAGCTGAGGAAAAGGTCATCTTCCTGGTCCCTAGCATCTCCATCCAATGAGAAAATTATGCAAAGACAAATTCTTAGCAACTCCCTCATAAAGTCTACAGGCTCAACCATATTCCAGCGACATTAATGGATGCTATTATGGGAATTATGAGCCCCTTGAACCATGTTCTCTTAGTTCTGTTCAAAATTCTCTTTCACCTTATTTTATTTTTTTATTTTTATATTTTCACTAATTTCAAATCAAACAGAACGCCGGCTTTTTCCCTCGCCTTTTTCTATTAAATTTAATTAAAACACGATTTCTCTTTACGTTAAATCAAGTTTTCTTATATTTTTGTTTTAAATCATTAGGTTTTCGTAAGAATAGAAATGTAAACGCCCAAGCTGCCAGCTCATTCTTCCCTACTTGGAAACTGAAAATTGTCAAGCTGCAGAAGGAGACAAGCATGGAGAAATTCCAGGTTCAAATCCGTATAACCTTCTTTTTCTCATCCCGCATCATTTACGGAACCTGACACCGAGTAACATACATGTAAATGAAGAGGCGTGTTTGTATTTTCGGGCGTTGGACCTTCAAAGAGGATGTCAGACTCACTCGTGTCAACCATGAGATACAGAGATGGAAAAGGCGTGTAGCAGCGGTCTTTAAAACTGGGTTAAGGTAAAAAATAAATAAAAAGGACTTTGAAATTTGACTGCTGGAAATTTAAAAAAAAAGCCCATGTCAGAAAATAATGAAAATTCAAATTTTGAGAAGCACTGAGTCAGAATCATTGAAGTTTTGTAATCTTGTGCGAAGCGTAGACAGGCGGACATGACATGACTGTAATTTATCCACATTAAAGTGACACACGAAAGAGTGTATTCTCCTCTGCTCCAATTAGCTTCCAGTACTTCATTACAGTAAACAGTAGAGGGATTCCTGGTTCTGATCTCTCAGATTACATGTTAACCCTTTAGTCACTAGCTCTTAAAGCTAGGTTTACATCATATCCAATTATAATTTTACAAAGTGATTCCTCGAATGAAACTAAAAGCAGATTTGATGTTCTTAGAAGAAAAAAAAAGTTTTTTTTGAAGATGGGAAGAAGACAAAGGCGACGAAGCCTGGAATGCGGGGAGATGATGCGGGGCTGAGTAATTTCGTTGAGAAGGAAATGATTCTTTCTTTGATCTGATCTTACGATTAAAGGATAACGTGCTTGGTGACGGGGATGAATGCTGTTACTCTTCAGGTACAGAACCCCGATCCACATCTGAGGAAATAGAAATAATGTCAGCTTTAATCCAGCGCTCACTAAAAGAATCGGCGGTCAGTTCCACGACCAAAAAATACCGCTACCGCGTTTGTCAAATTTATTTCTTTTTTTCGAAACATTTAATTTAATAGTTTTTTTCAAGTTTCAAACCCTAATAGGGGACACACATGTAACACGTACAAGGTTTCGGGCATTTTTGGAGCCCTCACCCCCCCCATTTATTTCTTTTTTTCGAAACATTTAATTTAATAGTTTTTTTCAAGTTTCAAACCCTAATAGGGGACACACATGTAACACGTACAAGGTTTCGGGCATTTTTGGAGCCCCCCCCCCCCCCCCCCCCCCCCAAAGGCTGTAAATGTGCAACCCCATATGAAGTTATGCAGAAAAATTTCAACTTCAAAAAAAAAAAAAAAAATTCTGAAATTGTTCTCAATTTGAATTTCGAAAATACGGCCCCGAAAATATCAATCTGCGGACGTTGGCTGCCCCCATGTTTTTGATGAACATTTTTTGCTCTGCTTTTCGCCATTGATTTTCTAGTGGGAGTAGATTCACAGGATTTCAGATTTCTCCTCCACAGTCAACAGTTAGAGAAAAATTTCACGAAATCTTCGGGAAGTTCTTACAGGTGCGATAGGATTTCCCGCGATGAGTTTTCATGCAAAGAACTGTGTGAGCTATAATAATGAAAAGCTTTAAATTCATGAGGGCTTAAAAATCGTCCTATCCAGTGAGAATGGATTTGAGTCCGGGGATTTATGGTCAGTCTGATTTGAAGAAATAATAAAAAGGGTTA
>JABASM010000680.1:0-19865 GCA_019776545.1 Brachystomella parvula
CATGAATCTAAACAATTCATTTCCATACATGCGATTGTTGAGCATCGCTTTATCTGCAATCTGACGTATCAACGAGCTCTCCAGACCCAGGTCTCCGTCCGGAAAATGCCCCCAAAGATCTCATGTTATTAGCATGGTGAAAAAAGCTGAATGCCCCCCTTAATCGGTATTTCGAGAAAAATTTTTAAACAATATTTAACTTCAATTAATTTAGTAGCTTAAACCTTAGCGCATCGATTGCTGAAGTCGTCCTGCTAAAACCCAAATCAGAAATATTGGTTTTTTTGAATTTTAAGAAAGTGAAAAACTTTCACTGAGGAAATTAACTTTAAACACCCTGTATCAAGCATCCGGAATTTGTATGGTATACTATATTTCTTTTCTCCCAATTTCCAGTTCACGTAAAATTTATTGGAATTTTACTGTATTAATTTTACATTCTTAAAAAGGTAATACCAGTTTTTCAATCGCAAAACCCATTAATGTAGTGACAAGATTCTGGGAGCAGTGTGTCTGGTTGAGAGCCTCTGGTAATCATTCGAAGTCTGTGGTTGATCAAACGCGGGTAGGCAAATCTGGGCAGTCCAGATCTTGGATTTGACCAGAGACGCTCTGCTAGTGCAGCTCCCCTTGGCCATAATTTCATTTCCATATTGTACTGGTCCGTCTAGAAAAATAATCCATAGTAATTTCTAGATTTCTTCGTCATCAAAAAATGGGTCTTACTTTTTCAGACCAGAGGGCACCCTCTCCCCCGTAAATACGTCCAGTTGAATAGAGTTCTTCTGCTTTGGCTTTTCCCACAAAACTCTCAACAATTTGCAGAATATCATAGGCGTAGAGATTCTAAAATTAAATTAATTAAATTCACAATATGCCCAAGCTTAACCATAAATTAAGCTGATCTCTGCTTTTCAGCTTACTTGCCAGTATGTCATTTTAGCAAAGTCCTTTGGTGGAAAGCCGTTGTCCCTCCACGGGCCTATTACAGGTAAAAGAAATTTTAAGGTTCAGGTAAATACAGGGTCTTTCAAATGAATTTCCTCAAGTGCATTGGGAAACTCTTTGTAAAGAATCGTTTAAGTTATAGTTACAAGTTTTTGACCTAAGCAGCTGCACTAAAATAACTACTAGAATACAAAAAAAAAAATTTAAGCTGTTTAGGGTCCGACTGACATTCCAAAAACTGTGAGCATTAAATCGTTGAAAAAGACTGACAAGATATAAGTTAGGAAATTAATTTGGATGGGGTTGTAGAAGTACAGGACGGACTTACCATAGCCGTGATCCAAGTAATTTATGTCTTTGCTTGAGAAGATTAATCGGTAGTTTTCATTTAAAATATCTTTAATAGGTGTGTCCGTGGAGGTTGCTGCAAAGTAAAAACCAATCATTCCCTATCTTTTCTCCCTTAATTTTCTACAGGGTGTTTAAAATTAATTTCCTCAGTTAAAGTTTTTCACCTTTTTAAAATTCAAGAAACCGATATTTCTAATTTGCTTTTTAGCAGGAAGACTTCAGCAATCGATGCGCTATGGTTTAAGCTAAATTAATTGAAGTTAAATTGTTTAAAAAAATTTCTCGAAATATCGATTAAGTGAATTTCAAAAAAGTGAAAAACTTTCACTGAGGAAATTAACTTTAAACACCCTGTACTTTGCAACATTAAGGCTAAAATGGTTTAGAAGATACAGAGAAAGTCAGTCGATGGGGTGGCGGGAATAAAATCAAAGGAACAAAGGAGAAAGTTTTTTGCGCAGGAATTTTTTAATTCCTGCAAAAATTCTCCGCATTTTTCTAGACCAAATAGAGAACGGGAAGAGAAATCCCGCCGCGAGATACGTGCTACCCTCCACATTTTTTCTCAACTTTTCATGCCTACACTGACTTTCTCGGTATCTTCTTAGTTGGTAGCTCAGTATGATTCACTTACTTTCACTCCAAATTTGAAGAATGTAATCATTAGGACTAAGGAACCGTCTCCCTTGACTTGTCATTTCTGAACTCCAGATAATTGGGCTAATTGGGATCCCATCAACTGCTGATTTTAGCTTCTCAAGTGCTAGAATTCCAATTCATTCATTTTTAAAAACTTTAAAACGCAATTTTCACCGACGAAAACGAATTTCATTCCGTACGATTTGCCTGTAAAGTAATGCTCCAAATGAATCTATTTTAGCGTATACAGGGGTGGGACTGGGATTTTAGACGGGTCTTAAAACTGCAATAACTTTAAGGCGCGAGTGCGAAAAAATCTGAAATTTGGCAGGCTTACTTAGCATGCTGTCCTGGTGGAGTACGATTTTTTACTTTAAAAGTTTTTGCTGATGTTTCAGCGAGAACGACGCTGAAACTCAAAATTAGTTTTGAGCTTTTCTCCAGATACTTTTTTTAAAAGAACTGTCCCGCAAAATAGGTTAGCTTCAAAATTATGTTCGTCGAGTACGGGGTTAGCGTTGTGAGGTACCACTACTTCACTGTGGGAAGTTGAACTAAATTTTTGCAAGTTTACATGAGCTTAATTAGCTCTAAGCACAAGAAGGATTTTTTGAAAAACTTACTTCCTTCTGCCTCGCTAACAAAGCGATGGCTGTTTCAAGCCACCAATCGCTTTAAAAATTTTCAAATTAGCCTAACTATTAAATGAGCTCTTCCCAGTCACTTTAATACTGAAATCTCAGAAATTTGTCGCATCCGCTTGGTTTGGTCGGAAGAATAAGTCACGAAACAAACTTTTTCTTAACTTTCCCAGCTTCGGTGACCAACCTACTGCTATATTTCATTCAAAATTCATCAAACTTAATTTCTAGCAGTTCAGAGCAATGTCAGGAACGCTCACGTAAAGTTTCAGGCAAAAATATTGACTAGCGCGAAAACTATCCCTATTTTAACTTTAAACGTCATTGAAAAAAATGATGGTTTTGGAAAAAGCTGAATAGCAATTTTGAGTTTCAACGTCGTTTACGCTTATATTTCAGCGAAAACTATTGAAGTAGAAAGCCGCACCCCACTAGAACAGCATACCGAGTTAGCCTGCCAAATTTCAGATTTTTTCGCGAGCGCGCCTTTGAGTTATCATATTTTGAAAGTTGTCTAAAATCCAAGTCCCATCCCTGTATTTGAAAATTGAAATCTGAGATTACTTTCGTCGGTGTACTAGGTTTAGTGCAGACGTGATTTTTTCCCTGCTCGCGCTCTGTACTTACTACATGTTTGATTCCTAACCTCTATTCTGAAATTCTCCCCACACTTCCATCATGTCGGTAGTGTTGTGTGATGTCAACCACTCCATGATTTCTGGATATTTCTCCCAGCATTTAAAGGAAATTTCGTCATTCCCCATGTGAAAAATATCTTGATCGAATACATCCAATAAATCCTGGTACAGTTTCCCTGCAATAAATCTCAGAAGAATGTTAGACTTGACTAAAACAGGCTTCTTTCGTTTAGGAACCATACCTAAAACGTCGTAGGTATTTTCGTTTATTGGGTTGAGTTGCCCGCAAGGGGGTTGAATACAATAGTCTCTATAGGGTTCTGCGTTGACGCACAGCGACAACTCACCCAGTCCTTGTGAAGGTCCCCATTGCCACCCATTTCCTGCAAATAAGGGTTGCCTTACTCCTTCAGCTGCTCTTGTTTTTTGTGAAAAAAAATTATACTTACCAGCATGGGCAGGGGCATCCAGCTCAGGAATGACCTTGATCCCACGCGAATTTGCGTAGCGGATAAACTCGGTCACCTCCTCTGGAGTGTAGAGCCGTTTAGGACCGTATGTACCATAGGCAGTTACCTCGGGCACCCGCCTTGATAAAAACGGGAAGGAGTTACTGTCAGAGAGGTGCCAGTGGAACATGTTAAGTTTATTGTAGGCCATGCCATCGATCATTCTTTTCAAATTTGGAATTGGAATAAAGTTCCGTCCGGTGTCGATCAGGAGTCCACGGTACATGAATTTCGGCCGATCTTCAATTACTGCATTGTTCACAATCTAAGATAAAAAAAGAAATTGAAATTTTAGCTTTCCATAAAACGCAGGTTACCTCCAGGAGACCACTGAATTCATTGAAGGCTATGAGCTGTGAAAGGGTCTCTAAACCATGCCGAACTCCGAAGAATGTGAGGCCGCTTATCGTAACTGACACGCTATTGGTCTAAAATAGAAAATTTGGTTAATTTCTTTTTTATTTTTTTAAGCTCAAAAATTGGGTATATCAAAGTTTTTCCAAGAGCATCTAAAATTTCATAGTTATCCTCGCTTACTGCTGGAACAAAGCTGACAGCGAGGGAGTAGGACTCATCGATTCCAATTCTAATTTTATTTTCTGGGCTTATGACGCTTAGCACAAGCTCATCATTGAAGGCTATGAGCTGTGAAAGGGTCTCTAAACCATGCCGAACTCCGAAGAATGTGAGGCCGCTTATCGTAACTGACACGCTATTGGTCTAAAATAGAAATTTGCCTTAATTTACTTTTCATTTTTTGAAGCTCAAAAATTGGATATCAAAGTTTTTTCAAGAACATCTAAAATTTCATTGTTATCTTCACTTACTGCTGGAACAAAGCTGACAGCGAGGGAGTAGGACTCATCGATTCCAATTCTAATTTTATTTTCTGGGCTTATGACGCTTAGCACAAGCTCAACTGGTGATGTTGAATTGGATGACGCAGGACAGCCATCACATTCCTCCACTCCATCTTCAAAAGTTTTGAAAATATGAGCCTGGGTGAGCTCAAAGGCTTCCCTGAGTAAGCTCCTCGTTTCCAGCGTCGGTGCAGTCACAGTTTTTAGCCTTATATCTCCGGGGTGAGTCGTCGAAAGCGTTGAACCCAATTGATTCTAGATCCCATAGAATCAATAAGAGATATTTAAATGGAATTTTGAGAATGAAGAATCTTTTTTTTTTCCAAGATATTAAAACACCCTACAAGACTGTAATTTTTTTTTCGAAAATCAATATATTGTGTTTCGGAGACGACTCCTACGGGAGTGCAACCTTAGTTTGCAATTTTGGTGCTGCCAGGCCTACCGCACAGGTGAAAAAAAGGAGTATGGTACATACGCTCCAAGCACCTTTTTTTTTGACGAAAAGCCGTAACCACACCGCGCTGTACACTTTTCGGAAATCTTGGAGCGTACCGATATTTCCGTAACAGCGGCGGGGACAATGCGCTTGGCGCAAATTACCCCTTCGAACACTGCGTGTAACGCTTTTTCTGTAAAATGGATTGAACTTGTCTTTCTTTGCTACTGTACCTTACCACAAATTGTGAATTGCCGCTGAAGAACTAGATTCATGGAAAGAATAAAATGGAAGCCAAAAGCCAGTTCTTCGGTGGCAGACCACAACTGTTTTGAATAGTTCCCTCCTAAAATTTTGAAACTAGGGATTACGGCCTTCATTATTCAAGGGTCAGTTTTTGCCAGGATGGCGGTGAGGTCTGCTCAAGGTTTCCATTCTACAAAAGCATTGTATGAAGTTGCGCAGAACTCATGGTCATGACAAAACCGACACTTTGCCAGAATAATTAGTTTCAAAAGTTTAGGCCGCGGAGAATGCACTCTACACACTTTTATAAGGCAGAGTCGCCGGTGAATAATACGTAAGCTTTTTTTCTCTCTTCCATTACTACGCGGGTAAAAATGGCTGATTCAAAAACAGGCAGGTGGAACACCCCTGTAGGAATCCTTTTTTGACGCAAATCTATTGATTTTCGAAGAAAACATATTTTGCGTCTTTTTGAGTACCCTCCCTTACCTTGAATTGCTGGAAAAGGCCATAGCGCCCCATGAGGACCACAAGTGAGGAAGCAGGCAGCAGTGGATAGGCGTCTAGCTGAGCTGTTGCTGTCAAATTCTTTACGGACGCAAGAAGGCCCATCTAACGTATCCAGTTGACACTCCCAAGTCCATTCTGGCTTAACTAATGAGTTGGAAGGAGTGAAATTTGCCAAAGCAAAAAATACCAGTAAAATAATTCTGACGAGCCTCGCCATTGTAACCCTAAAATTAAAAAAAATTCTTTAGTGCTTGAAATTATGAACCTAAAGACCAGAGGGTTGGGAAGAGTGAAGCCAAATACAGCACACCTTTCTACACTTTTCAGGATGCTATCTCGATAACCTGATAAAACATTTGTTTGAATCAGGGACAACGAGATTACTTTAATCTGCCGTACAGAGGTCAATTTAGTCGTTTACTATGTTAAAACACAACAATGTCCTTCCCTTCAAAACATTTTTTTTTTATTGAAAACCAGCAGAGGGGCATTAGAAATAACAAAAAATCATTATGGCTACTAACTTGGTTACGGCTACTAACCTCATTATGACTTTTTTAAATTATTCTGAATTTTGTTTGGGTAAGTCAACGGATGGAGATAGTAAAAGAAAAAAAAATGTTGAGAAAATTATTTCCAATCAAGCGTAAAACTTTGCTAAGCACAATCAAAATATTTTTGAAAATAAGTCATTTATTATTATTAATTTTTCATGGCTGGATTTTTTTAAGAAAACAGTCTATTAAAGTGTCCATTGACATAACGGCTCCAATGGGTGATTTGTATGGGAAGTTGTATGGGAAGTAACACAACCGATTTTGTAGACCCAGCGAGAAATTTTTATTGACAGAAGTTTTTGAATTTTTTTTTTGGAAATCCTTTCCGAATATATTAAAATAATAATATCTTCTTCTGACTTGGATCCTGCCGATCGAGGTCTTCTGGAATTTGAATGAATTATTTACAGTATAGAAGAAGTCTCTAGCCACGTTTAAAATTAGCGTTAAAGACAAACACAGAGACACACTGCGGTAGAACCCATTTACTTGCAGAAAGGAATATACTAGTAAAAAAATGGAGTTTCGCTCCCATCCCATTCTGGAATTCTTAAAATAAGCTAATTAGTAAGTGAAAAGAATAAGCCCTCTTTTTTTAAAAGAAACCTGAGCATTTAGCAATCAGTATAATGTGTTTATTGGATTCAATTAATTGTTCAATGTTTATTTTCCCTTAGCAACTCTTCCTCCCCTCGCAGCCTGAGCAGAGGCTTGAGCTCCGCGACCTTTTGCCCCAGCAGCATTACCTAAGGAAATAATATAAATTGATTCAGTTATCCTTTTACTCCATGTACAGACAGATTGATCCCTACTCACCGTTTCCCTTCATTCCGTTAGCCTGCATACAGTTCATCAGGCTCAGTAAAAAGAAGATGAGGAGTACCAAATGAATCTTCATCTTAAAAAAATCAAGCGTTGTTAATCCTACGGATTAAAAATAAGCTGAATTATACTTAAAGCTTTTAGACAGACTGAACTTGGATTTCAGAAGTGACAACCGTATTTATAGTATTAGAAGAAAGCGTCTGAAATAACCTCCAGCTACACGCGCTGGGATTTATGGCTCTTTGTTATTCCATAATCGATTATTAAAAGTCCACTGATTAAATACTAATGTCAAACACACGGGATTCCTTAATAGCAACGCCTGGTGTTTAGATTTGCTTTATTTCTACGGTTCCAAAAATTCCTCAATTTTTGGCAAAGCTGACGGCCAGAAGAAGCGTCTAAGAATGTATAGCCTCAGCTGCGCTCTCATCATTCTAGCAATATAAGCACATTTTCGCTGATTAAAAAAAAGTGACCTCAGAACTACAACAATTAAAATTTATTGTAATGGGATTTTGTGGACGCGAACGCTGTTCTTCTTAGCGGTCGACGGTCCATATGTCACAAAGTCCCAAAAATAATCTAAAATAACTACCTCTTTAACCTCCTTAGGATTTAACCTATAAATCCGCTTCAGGCGGTTCTGAGATTTTTCTGATTGATGAGCCACCGCCGTGGGTTAAAGTTTGGCCTAGGTCACAGGAGGTCAATGAAGATAATTTTGGAATACTTTTTTAATAGATTTTTTTTAATTTTTTTTTTAATAGATTTTTTATTAATTTTGTTTTATATTTTTATTCATTACTTTTGAGCTGCTCACTCTCGACCGAAGTCGACCGCTGACCGCTCACCGCTAACACAATTTTAAGTCTAACCTGTTTTTCGCATCATAAAAAGATATAGAGAGTGGCGCACGATCTGAAAGGTCAAAATGGTGACCTTGGTGTTCATTACGGGAAACTGACTGACCGCTGACTCCTGACGCTTAAAACTTTGTGTTTTTGACTGCTGGCCGCTAACTTCGTATCCCCCTACTTTTACTTTTATTATTGTGAGTTTTTTTTGTGATTTTCTTTATATTTATTTATATTAGTTAAAGCTAAGTTATTAATATATTACTAATATACATCATGGCGGACAAAAGAATCTCACAGAAACTGTTAACTGATCGAAAGAAGAATATCAGACCTCCAGTACGGAAGAGGACGCTTACAAAATCAATGAAGAAAGGTAGATCGAATCAGCTGGTAACAGAAAGAATAGTACCGGACATAGAAGATGTGAGTTATTAACCTATTCCAACTATGTCATGAAATGAATTTTATGTGTAACTGATATTGGGTTCTCTTAGGTCACTGTTGTCTGTGGACAGACCTGTCACTACCCGGGTTGTCGCTTCTCAACTGAAAGAAGAGTCGAGATCCTTGCAGAGTTCAACGGTACAGGAAATTACAACATCCAATCCTACATTTTAAAATCCTATATTCGGTGTATGCCTGTCGAAAGGAGAGTTAATCAAACTGGACCATACAGAAAGAAAAGCACCTTCAAGTACTTTCTTCCGGAAAGAGATGGTATGGAGTTCCAGTGCTGTCAGAAGACGTTTCTTTCCGTCTTTGGAGTAACGAAGGGCAGAATTACAGCACTCCAAATCAAAATCAGTAATGGAGTTATCAATCTACACGACAAAAGAGGCAAGCATAGCAATCGCCCTAGGAAACTAAGTGCCGAGATTCAGGCCGACATGCTGAGTCACATCCATTCCTACCTCGTTGAAACTAATGATAGTTCAGCCGTAAGCTTTTGTACTTTATCTCCTTCATTACAGTCGGATGAAAAACAGGTGATTGAACAGTGCTTTAATCCTTGTTGTACAGGACGATAAACCTCCCCGCCAGTACTTACCAAAAGACCTCAACCTGGCTGGAATGTTCCGTTGCTTTCAAGTTGTGGCTGGAGAGATACCAGATAGTCTCGAGAAGGCCTACAGAAATGTGTTTAAACAGGTGAGACTGGAGTTCGGAGAAGCTGGAACGGACGCTGTCAGGTTTGGATTAGTATAGGATTAAAGTAACGCAGAAAGCAGCGGCTAGGCTACATTCGTCCTTTATTTTGTTTCACATCCCATTTTCTTTTTGTATCTAATAAATCGAGATAGATTTTGATGGGCTGTCTCTACAATTGCACCGCCCTTCCCTCGCTCCTTCCGAATCTGCAATATGAGGAAGAAGGTGTTAGGATGACCGGCAATCAAATGATTTTCAATTAATTCACCTGTCGCTTAAACTGGGGTTGAAATGCTTCTAATCTCCGTATAAGATTTAATTCTTTCAAAACTCCGTTATAGTCATCTTCACCGAAAACATCGTAAATACAATCAAGAACTTCAGCAGAGCGTAGAACGTCCCCGAGCTCACCACCAGCTGACAGGCACTCGAGGTAGAATCCACCAATTCGCAAAAGAAGTGAAGCAGATGACAGGCCTGTCATTGACAGGCCGTTTCCACTCAGAAGAAGACCAATTGAACCTAGGATTCGAATTATATTCGTCTCAACTCTCACTTCCCCACAACTTTTTCCATATAAGTTCAGGGTCATCTAGATGAATAATTAGAACGGGATTACAACTTTGACATAAACGAGAATTCAAATACGAGTTTCTTACATCAATGTCAGAGATTGTGAATCCGAATGAAACCTTTTCCTGTGCTGCCTTTTGAAAGAGGGAGCGGAGTACGGATGTCATCGACTCTAGTAAATCCACAGCACCATCCTTACCTACGGAAAGCATGAATTTAAATAAGATATAAGAACTCCACAGAGTTCAAATACGCGTGACGCATATCGTCGCTCAAGATGCAACAGCTCGTATATCTGCAAAACCCTCTAAAAGCAAAGGTCGTATCCACTTTTTAAAAACGAGTTTAAGGTTTCAAAAAATCAAACACATATTGGGGCACCATGTGGCAAAGCGACATAGCATGACTCTGCTTGCTTATGTCGTATCAAATGACTAAATTCGCACGCTTTCATGCACTTCTCTTGGTAAGTGAACTTGTTTTTACTTCGTCTTGAAAACTCGGTTTTTCGTAGTTACAACCTTCTGCTTTTGGAGGGATTTGTAGATACGACCTTTTGCATCTTAAGCGACGATACGTGTTGCATATTTTTGTTAAGAAAGACCCGAGTCTATGTCGATCGCTTTGGTAAAAACAAGAATCTTACCTAAGTCAGAGGCGGGTTGGTAGTTGGCAAGATATGCTTTTAGCGAAGAGTAAATTGTGTTGAGTCCTGCTTCCCCTCCAATTGAAGGAAGATCGAGACAAGAAATAAGGTTCTGAAGTGCGAAAAATCCTCGTTGACGGAGAAGTGCCATTTTTCTTAAAATATCCTTCCCCATGGGACTCTGCTTGAGAATATCAGTCACGTTCTCCGGGAGTGCCTTACACTTGTCAACTACGAGGCCCACAAGATTTCCTCCAATCCCACCATCCATCTGATCGAACGCAATTTTATTATTAATTTATTAATGATAAGATTCAACTAAGGTTTCAATAATTACCTGTGTCCCAGTGGTGGACTGGATTGCAGACATTTCTTCGGCTTTAGGTATTTCCTCTTCCTCTCCTTCTATATCACTTTCCTCCATTGGATCATCTACTTCTTCAGTCTCATCTTCATCATCCAGGAAAAAGTTGGAAAGAAGCTCTAGCCCAAGGATTTCTGCTTCCAAAAGCGTTTCCGTCTTCGCAACTTCCTCCACCAATTTCTCCATGTTCTCCGCTAACTCTGCTTCATTCTTCCGACTTCCCTTCCCACCATCCCCATCCACCTCCATCTGATCATCATTAGATTCCAAGGGTAAAGCTGATGATAGTTTCTTGGTCCTCTCATACACGTCGAAAGCAATGATTTTGCTTAGCCTTTCCACAAGACTGAAATCCGCTCCGTTCTTATACAAATTCAAACCTAATGCTAAAAAAAATTGAAGCTGATTAAAGTTATGTAGGAGTTTATAGACTTGCTGAAGCAGAATACCATTACTCACCACTCCCAAGCGTTTGTAGATGAGCGAGATTCACGTCATTTTCGTCAGCGATTGGGAAAGTGTTAATATTTTGGAGAAGTGATTCAAAATCCTTCCCAAGTTTTAGGCTATCTTTCATCTCTTCGCTCAGAACCACGAACAGTTCAGCTGTTGGAAGCACAAATCTTGTAAATAAGGTAATGGTAGGTACGATTATTATTTACTCATTACGATTTTGACTTACCTCCAGCTACAGCTACTCGTGTTCCATACTTGCTGAAATCCAGAGACTTGGAAAGCAACTCCAAGAGTGATTTCTCATTGCATATGGTTTCTACAGCAGTTTCACTGTTCTCACTAATTAATCAACAGAAAGCGGGGAATAAGCAAATGAATTCAAAATCACCAAGATTCGAGAGATTCTTACGACAGATTCTTGAGCAGATTAAGTATCTGAATGAAAGTCTCAACCACAGAGGAAGTTTTCCGGGCTGATTCAGAGGAAGAAGCTTTCTTTGAAGGAGTCGGCATCCATTCCCCACTATAATTCTGCAAGTATAAAACAAAATCATTCTGTAAAATTCATTCTAATGAAGGGCCTAATCTACAATTAAATTAACCTAACACTAACGCAATAATAAAAGAGAATAAAGAGCCTCGAAACTGCTACTCGACTGTGTTGTGTTAGCGCTTATTATTTCTGTTTTAGCAAACTAACCCGTTCAATTGTTGCGCACACGGTTTTTAAGACACCGACAGAAAGAAGTAATTCGAGAAACGGAGGGATTTCCATCACTTAGACTCCTATAAACACAAAAAAAAAATTACAATAACAATGCTGAAGCCAGCTCTCAGCTGGATTAAAAGGTAAGGTTAGGATTCAGTTCATGTCCACCGTTGTATCAGTCTAGCAGGAAGCAGGCATGCTTCAGCCCACCAAGAAGTAAGTAAACCTAACAATTTAACATGCTAGTGTAGGACGGAATGGGTTGCTGGGCTGAAGCATGGACTTTTTGGTATAACCCTAGTATAGTCACCCCATAAGATTTATTCCCCATTTATATGTTGTTAGATTTTTTCGTTTTCGGGGATTTCGATTTCTTATGAGGAAGTCCTACCGTATGCCTCGTTTGAGGGGGAAACAGGTTCGTCTATCCTCTGTTTCCCCCCTCAAACGATTCTGTCCTCCGCGGTGAGTAACGAGGCAAACGGTAGCAGGGTGACTGTGCCAGGATTGTACCCTTCCTTTTGTTCCATGGGCCGAAGCTACGGCGGACGCTACCAAAATCCAGCAAGGCAAAGTTCATAGAATTACCTCAGAGCTGAGGCAGCAGGCTCTCTAACTAATGGACTAGTGTCAAGAAGAAGAGATACTGCAAGGGAGAAGGCCTTCGTGCCTTTGATTTCCTGGAGAACTTTAGGATCTTGTGAAGCAGCTGACAATGCCATGAGCCCGCATCCTCGTTCTTCTTTGCTATGACTCATCAACTGCAAAATAATAAACGACAAAAATTAGTAGAATTCCGTTCCACGATTCCCTTTTTACATTAGGACTGAATTCGGACTTCTACTAAAAAGAGGCCCATGCCATCCATGAAACAGGAATACAATAATATAATATAAAACCGTCAATTGACATTAATTTGTTGGAGATGATAACTGAACTCTGACCTGTGTAAGGACATTCTGAACATAGGGAGAGGAAGCAGCGCTGTCATCAAGGCAAAGTCCTTCCTCTTCGGCAAGGGCTACTGCACGTAAACTGGGAATACCGACTGGATTCTGTCGAACAGCCTCACGTCGCAATGCCTTACTACGCCTAGATTTACCCATTGTCTCTACTACACTTAGCACAATTCACCTACTATTCTACAATTTTTAAATTAAATTAACAAAGTCAAGGTTATAAAACAAAGTCTTTTGTTTGAACACCATCAACATGTGCTAAGAAAAGTAAAAACAGATTCACACAGATGCTGACTTCAGTCCGAATGTCCAAAAACAGAACTGGGCTCATTCGCTCTAGCTCCCGTATTTCAAGGCTTCCCTAAGGGAGTGTTAAAATATCATTTGAGTCGTGTTTTTAGTACTTGAATCAAGCCTTGTTTACCTTTATCAGCAATCCAGGCAAAATCCTAATTATTTAATCATGAAGCAATTTCTATGTCCAGCTATATGAACTCCAAAGGAAAAGCTGATGGAACATGTGAGAGACACACAGATTTATAAGAAAAGATGGATTCCCAGATGTTCCCACAGGAGTTCGAATCAGCGGACGGCTTCCCTCTCTCTCCTGGTCCACCTAAAATGGTGCCCGTCTCAAAATACATGGGCTATAAAATGTTTATGGTCCACAACAAACACAGAATTGAAAACGACTAATTGTTTATCCTGATGAGATGATTTGTTAAATTAAAGCTTCATTTTTTATTCATTTCTTCTTCTTAAATAGTTCAATAGCTTTTTCCTTATTCTTCTTCCTCTCCTGGTTATCTCTAATCCTCTGCGGGATTTCCTCTGATATGGTTGCCTTTGGAACACGTGGCTTTGGAAGTACCCGTGGAGACTGACCTTCTGACCCTGCTTCACCTGTGTCTTGGCCTTTCGCTCGTTTTGACTGGTGGAGAGGTACAGACTTCGGGCGGGTCTTCAAATTCCGTTTCTTGGCCTTACTAATACTACTGGCTTCATCGTCTGATGAGCTACTGCTCCCTGACTCACTATCCGATAGCTTGAGTTCACCGGGCTGGGTACTGGGATGTGCTCTTTTTAGTTTCTTTACTGCTCGAAGAAGTCTCTTACTCCTTATGACTCGCTTGTCACCTCCTGTGTTTTTTGTCAATGGAAGAAAGAATTTATCCAGTGTCGTCTGTTTCTTCGTTTCATTCTCAACGGATTCTAACTGACGAAGAAGGGGACGAAGTGTTGTCTGCGTCTGATTCTCATCCCATCCAAACTTTAGTTTTGTGAATTTGAAGATCAGAGGGAGCTGAAGTGTTCCCCATTGGAATCGCTCTGTAGAGTTATCAATAGCAGGATTCATGTAGGCGTCGTAAACCGCCCTGCTTGGAAATCCTATAATGATATGCCATTTTAATTCTCCACTTTATTGGACTTACTCTAACTCTGAACATAGATGTTAACTTCCAATACCCGGTTATCTCACGATACTGGGACACCATCCCTCCGCCCGGTCGAAGACGGGGAGTAAAACTTACACTTTGCAAAAAAAGCATGTAACAAGGAGCGAAAAAATTCTTTCTGATTTCGAAAGCAGTTAGTTAAATCAAGTCTAACGGTATTTCAAATCAAAAATAACTTTGTTTTGGTCTTTTTTGCATGTCATTTAGAGAAATGTGTCTGTCTCGACAGTGGCAAAAGGTGGTGTGCCAGTATCGTGAGATACTGGGGTATTGAAAGTTAACATCTATGACTCTGAATAATTGAAACCATTTTTTTGATAACGGACCATTTGAATCGCATAACAAGGTTGGAGTCACTTTTAGCGGCGTGGAGTGAACATCAACTTTTGTTTGACGCTCTTGTAACTAGAAGTCAAGGTCGCACGTACTCACGTACTCATAGCCTTTCGGAATTAAACACCTACAAGGCTAAAAATTTTCAATGCTAGGGACTTTGCGATTGAAGGCTTTTTTAAATCGGCCTAAGAATTTGGCTCAAGAGGCCATAAGGTTTTTTGTTAAAAGTCATGCAAATAGCAGCAAGTACGAATTTTTTTGCTGGGATTCAAAAGTAAAAACTTCCTTTTCCTAAGTTTTACTTTTTCCGGGACAATTTGCGATTGAAGGCTTTTTTAAATCGGCCTAAGAATTTGGCTCAAGAGGCCATAAGGTTTTTTGTTAAAAGTCATGCATTTTAATAAAAAACCTTATGGCCTCTCGAGCCAAATTCTTAGGCCGATTTAAAAAAGCTTGCAATGCCAAAGTCCCTACAGCAGTGTCTATCAGCAGTTTAAAGGGTTTGCAAAGGTTTCAGATTCCGAGGCCTTAGCAATGTTTATGTTCAAATATCCGATGGAAAAAGAAACAAACTGAGCATTTCAGCTCGATCAGTGGCCTCAAGAAGTCATAGCAGCAAGTACGAATTTTTTTGCTGGGATTCAAAAGTAAAAACTTCCTTTTCCTAAGTTTTACTTTTTCCGGGACAAATGGTCCGTCTTCAAAAAAAGTTTCAATTGTTCGATTAGCCCGTAGTATTACTTACCTGGACGGAGCTTTAGCTTGCGAAATTTTTGTCTTTCTTTCCTATCCGTGGAAGCATCTCTGCTCTGCTGAGCTGCCTCCCACGAATCGTAAAATTTGATCAGGGACTCGAAAGGGTTGCTACCATTGGATGATGGGAATTCGCTGAGTATCTCAAGGGCTGTGACAGGACCAACTCCCTCAACTCCATTCGTGTAGTCACTTCCTGTTAGTAATGCCACTGCCACCATCTTCTCACGATCCAAATCTAGAATTATTGCAAAGCAATTAGTTACGGAGCGATGGATGAATGATAGCACAAGTATAGTGCTAAAATCTTACGAAGTTTTTCTGCAATGTCTGCATATTGGAATAGCTCAAGTCCTTTCTCCCCATGATTAAAAAAGTTTTTGTAGACACGGAGCCCTCCAAAGAGCCAAATATCAGAATCATCAGTAACTGTTCCGTCAGTGAGACAGGCAGAGTCGAGAAAAGCACACTGAGACTCCGCCTCCATTGGACTCACAATGTACGGGATACCAAAGAGCTCGAGCAATTCCTAGAACCATAAAATAAGTTTATGACTTATCAAGACATTATCATTAATTTCAGTTGTGACATTCGTGCCAATTCTTGCTGAATGTGGGTTACCGGGTTACTTTATTTGCTACGGATTATGTTCTTGCTAACCTGAGCTTCTGCGTACATTTGATCCGTGATAGACATCCCAGTCCGATCCTGGTTTCCAACTTCAGTCATCAGTTTACCTCGTTCTACGTTACGCCTCTCCTAAAATTTTGATAGCGATTCATGTGAATACTTAATTCTTTTCCATAAAAAAATTGTTTACTGTTGCAATTTCTCACCTGAGCCTGGAGATAGGCTGTTGAGATCACCTGCACGTTTTCAGCATTTCGTAATTCCGCTGCTGAATCTTCTTCTGGCACTACCTCCTTAACGTCTTCGACACTATCCACAGGATGAGCCGTTGAAACAGTGTTTCCCACCAGGGGTGTAGCTGTCGACGTGTCTTCTGCTTTTCCCGGTGTGACTTTCATATCATCATTCTGCTTTTCTGCTATATCTGATAAGGGAGTTGAGAACACATCCGCGAATAAATCCTCTTCTGGTGGTAGTTCTGAGTCTTTCTTGATTAGGATATTTATCCCGTCGCTTCCATTGCTTGATTCCACAGGGGGAAGAGGTTTTGTACGAAGAAGGTGCTCAACAAGTGACTTTTCATCCTCGATCTCCTTCACATTGTTTCCACTCTCAACTTCTTCAAAGTCGTCATCTTCAGTACTGCTACCACTGGAAGGCAGTTTGGAGATGGGACGATCTGCTTTAACTGGAGATGGCGATGCTCGTCTCTTGGTAGGAGAAGGGCTGATTTTACTCGAGAATCCAACCCATCCAAGAAATTTGTAACAAGGGTTCGAAAGATCTTCGGCAACTGCTGCAAAGGATGATGGTACAGATGAGACACGTTCGGATTGAGGAGAAGGGCCTTGGTTTAAGACTTTTGTAGGACTCCGGTCTCCTCCACCAGTTTTTCCTGAACTAGATGAAGGTACATAGTGTTTCCCTGAAGAAACTGCTGCAGCGGGTGCAAAGGGTCGAACAGGTCGCTCTGGTTCCAGAAAAGGACCAACTCCGCGAATGACTTGCGTATCATTCTCGCTTCGCTTGCCGTCACCGTTTTTTTCTGAATCAGGTGAGGGAATATTGGACTTTGCTGATGAGGCAGTAGGTAGAGATGAAGGCACGCCAGTTTTAACAGCCTTTCTTGCTGCTGCACTAAGGGTATGAGAATCTGTAGTGGCGAGTGAGCGTTGGATAGCAATTTGAATATCTGCTTCCTCTTCACACTCAGGATTGGAGGCGAAAGTGTACTGCTGGAATTCAGAATCTGAACCGGACGAATAATCAATATAGTCCTCGATTCCGATTTGACTAGGACGAGATTTTGATGAATTTATCTTGGAATATCTCGTAGTGGAGGATGTGGATGGCAGCGAGCTCTCCGGTAGTTGTGTCGCGGAAGTCTCAGTAGGCGGTGGGCTTGACTCTCGTCCAAGCTCTTCATAACTTGCCAATTCATCCAGGCTCTGAACATGAATGTGTCTCTCTCCCATATCCTTCTGCACAGAGAGAATCTTCTTCTGGAGGAATCTTCGTTTGAGTAGTCGATCCATTTGAAAGGCACTAAACTCTACAGAACTCATCCTATCCATTTCCTCCATTTTCTTCCATGAGTTACTCTTTTTAGATTCTTGCATTTGAAATAGAATCTCATGTTGACTCTCCAAGGGCAGGCTCTCAAAGGATGCAGCTGTAATTGTATTGAAATCATCAAAGTAATTCCGGCTAACAGTTTCATAATCCTCTTCATCTCCACTACTCAGCACTTCCTCAATATCCTCCTCGTCCGATTCAAAATCCAACGTATTTCCTCTCTCCGCCAGTTTCTGACGAAACTCTTCCAAATCCCTGGCTTGGAAATCTGATAAGGCGCTATCCACAG
This sequence comes from Brachystomella parvula, assembly GCA_019776545.1. Classification (NCBI taxonomy): domain Eukaryota; kingdom Metazoa; phylum Arthropoda; class Collembola; order Poduromorpha; family Brachystomellidae; genus Brachystomella; species Brachystomella parvula. The sequence goes on from JABASM010000680.1 coordinate 17,920, forward strand.
ATTTAGATGATGAGGGAAGACTAGATGATACTGCCACTACTCCATCAGCTGCTCGCAGACTGGGCGGAAGACTACTGTTCTTCTGTCGTTCCATGACTCCTTGAAGGTAGTTCTTCAGTAATTTTGTTCTTGCCAGTTGAGCCTTATCAGAAGCCGTGATCTTCCGTAGCTTCCTTCCACCCATGGTCTGCTTCTTGAGTGCAGGGACACCCCCGTCAAAAACAAATACTGGTTTGATCCCATAGTAGAGTAACTTTGACACCCTGTGGAAGAGACCGAGGAGATGAGCATTTGGTAGAGGGTTTCCATTCTTGTCTCTGAACCCTTTGACTGCCTGATGAAGCCAAATGGAAACATCTACACATCAACAGCTACGAATAAGCATACAGCACAATTAAAAATATTCTGATAAACTTATTGGGCTGACTTTCCGTTTCGAACGCGGAGAAAAAGAGATCAACATATAGGGATCATGATCGTAGGGATTTTATCTCCAGGTAAGTACCCAGAATCGCCCAGAACTAGAATTCAATATAACTAATATTGTTCATTCCCAAAAAATTAATCAAGAGTTTCTAAAAAATATAATTTACTTGTGATTTTTTTCCGCAACAGCTGATTGGGCAAAACTAAACTGGAACTCTGCATGGTGGTGGTTTGAAGTTCATCGAAGTTACAGCCATAATTATCAGCATAATGGTATAAACTACGACTTCTTCCTTCTTATCGTTTATCAGAAAATTTAATTGTTTACAGAACTGAATGTATTGAGCATGAAATTTTTTTAGCAACTCCGAAGGTCTTGAGTTCCTCGCACAGCGTATCATTGGAATTGAAAACGAATCCTTAGCTTGTATAGCAGCGTCAGCGTGTAGTAGTAAGTTCATTAAAAAAGCCATTTCCACTAGCTTAATTTCCTACTGCCTGAATTACGGATTCAACCGATTTTGTCTGGAAAAATGACTGTGCAAATCCGACCATCTTTCAAAGTCTCTATCCTTCTACCAGTTTCCATCCTTCACCCAAATGACTTATTGTACATGGTCACAAAAAAATCTACAGCAAAGCTAATGAAGCTAAGAAAGGTCATGTTCCTGATTTTCAAGCTCAAGGAATTTTTTTTGGAGCGTTTCTTGAGAAATTCGGTACAACGAAACTAATTCCACTATTCTACCCTACCGCAGAATACTACACTTCTGAATAAAGCATTGAAATTAAAACGTTATTACCTATTACCATAAGAAGCGTTTCCCTTGAGTTTTCCAGTTCTTCTGGATCATGAGATTTCGATCTGCTTCTATCTCTTATGTTATAATAATCCTTCTTTACCAAAAACTCCGACAAAATATATTTTTTTAGTAAGAAACTCTGGGTCAAGGAAATAAAGTCCCTACGTCCTTTTCTGGACCACGATAATTCCGGTACATATATTAAAAATGCCGCAGTCAATATCCCCTCAAACCCTTGCCCAAATAAAACTGCGGTCGTCAATTGTGAGTATGGGGTTGAGACTTTGAAATAACTGCTTGATTTTACTAACTCAACTTTTTGGTAACTAATAATAAATTAGTCCTTAAGAATTTTAACTTTGAGCGATTCCGGGTACTCAAGTGGAAAAAAGGGAATACACGCCTACGAATTTGGTTCCTATGCTGATACATTTTCTCAAATTCAAAAGGGAAGGCTGGAGTAAGACAGTGGTCGCTGATCGTAGCATCCTGGCATGTACCATCCGCTGCTACGTCAACCTAACAAACCTTAACTCCAGCCAAGTGGAATTTCAACCGTATAGTAGTGCCGTTTGCCTCGTAAGCCACCACAGAGGACAGAATTGTACGAGGGGATTGCAGTGTTCGAAGCCGTAACATGCGGCTTTTTATTACGAAAAGCGATCGCTGCTTTCACTACTTATGGCTTTCGCGGGTTTCGAACACTGCCCATCCACA